>PVKM010002995.1:0-60506 GCA_004027735.1 Carollia perspicillata
AAATAAATAGGTCATGAGGATGTTGTATACAATACAGAGAATATAGTCAATAACATTGTAATAACTTTGAGCAATGATAGATGACTAATCGACTTTCTGCAGTGATCACACTGTATTGTGTAAATGTTGAACTGCTGTGTCGTACACCTGAAATTAAAACAATACTGTCTGTCAACTGTACCTTAATTTTTTAAATTTATTTTAATTGGTGTTCAAGTACAGTTCTTTGTGTTTTACTCCCAGCCCACCCCCCAGTGCTCCCCACTTCCCTATTTCTACTCCCCCTAGTTTTTGTT
The DNA here is from genome assembly GCA_004027735.1 of Carollia perspicillata. Lineage (NCBI taxonomy): Eukaryota > Metazoa > Chordata > Mammalia > Chiroptera > Phyllostomidae > Carollia > Carollia perspicillata. The sequence goes on from PVKM010002995.1 coordinate 297, forward strand.
CATGTGTCCTTCATACATGTCCCTGAAAACCCTTCCTCCTTTCCCCTGAAATTCCCTCCCCTCTCCCCTCTGGTTACTGTCATCCCGTTTTCTATTTCACTGTCTTTGGTTATATTTTGCTTGCTTGTCTATTTTGTTGCTTAGGTTCCTGTTAAAGGTGAGATCATATGGTATTTGTCTTTCACTGCCTGGCTTATTTCACTCAGCATAATGCTTTCCAGTTCCATCCATGCTGTTGCATAGGGCAGGAGCTCCTTCTTTCTTTCTGCTGCATAGAATTCCATTGTGTAAATGGACCACAGTTTTTTGATCCATTCATTGACTGATGGGCACCTAGGTTGCTTCCAGCACTTGGCTATTGTAAATTGTGCTGCTATGAACACTGGGGTGCATAGGTTCTTTTGGAACGGTGTTTCAGGGTTCTTAGGGTATAATCCTAGCAGTGGAATTGCTGGGTCAAAAGGCAGTTCCATTTTTAGTTTTCTGAAAAAATTCCATACTGTTTTCCACAGTGGTTGTACCAGTCTGCAATCCCACCAACAGTGAACTAGGGTCCCCTTTTCTCCACAACCTCTCCAACACTTGTTGTGTGTTGCTTTATTTATGATGGCCATTCTGACTGGTGTGAAGTGGTATCTCATTGTAGTTTTAATTTGCATCTCTCTGACAGCTAGTGATATTGAGCATTTTTTCATGTTACTCTGGATCCTCCTTATGTCCTCCTCAGAGAAGTGTCTGTTTAAGTCCTTTGCCCACTTTTTAATTGGGTTGCTTGTCTTCTTGGAGTGGAGTCGTGTAAGTTCTTTGTATATTTTGGAGATTAAACTCTTGTCTGAAGTATCATTGGCAAATATGTTTTCCCATACAGGTGGTTCTCCTTTATTTCAATACCGTTCTCTTCAGTCATGAAGAAGCTTTTTATTTAGATGAGATCCCATTTGTTTATTCTTTCCTTTATGGCCCTTATTCTGGGAGACATATCAGTAAAAATGTTGCTGCATGAAATATCTGAGATTTTCCTGCCTATGTTCTCTTCTAGGACTTTAATGATGTCACGGCTTACATTTAAGTCTTTTATCCACCTTGAATTTATTTTTGTGTGTGGTGTAAGTTGATGCTCGAGTTTCATTTTTTTGCATGTAGCTGTCCAGTTCTCCCAACACTGTTTGCTAAAGAGGCTATTTTTACTCCATTTTATGTTGCTGCCCCCTTTGTTGAATATTAATTGACCATAGAGACTTGGGTTTATTTCTGGGCTCTCTGTTCTGTTCCACTGGTCCATGTATCTGTTTTTATGCCAGTGCCAGGCTGTTTTGATTACAGTGGCCTTATAATACAGTTTGGTATCAGGTATTGTGATCCCTCCTACTTTGTTCTTTCTCAAAATTGCAGCAGCTATTCAGGGCCGTTTATAGTTCCATATAAATTTTTGAAGTGTATGTTCTATGCTGGTGAAGTATGCCATTGGTACTTTAATAGGTATTGCATTGAATCTGTACATTTCTTTCGGTAGTATGGACATTTTGATGATGTTAATGCTTCTGATCCATGAACACGGTATATGTTTCCATTTGTTTGTGTCTTCCTTGTTTTCTTTCTTCAGTGTTGTGTAGTTTTCTGCATACAGGTCTTTTATCTCCTTGGTTAGGTTTATTCCTAGGTATTTTATTTTTCTTTTTGTTATATCGAATGGGATTTTTTTCTTGATTTCTGCTTCTGCTGTTTCATTGTTGGTATACAAAAATGCCTTTGAATATACAAATTGTCTTGAAATATATATTTTTCCAAGTAAAAGATTTATTGGATTAGTTTTAAAAATAAAGATATTAGAATATGCTAAATGTATCACTGTGCATTTTATAATGTGGCAAGTTTCAGTAACACTTAGTAACAAAAGAATTAAAACATTTGTAACCATTTTATTTCCAGCTTCAAATTTTATTCTCTTAGAGACTGGTGAGACTTTTCTGCTCCTATTTGTATTAAAGTACTATTATTTGTATTTATAATTATTAATTGTATATTATATTGTACTATTAATATTTTATCAAATATGCACCTCATATTAGCTAAGATGAATAAAACACTTTCAAGTTACTCTGCTATGAAGTAGACTAAAACGTATTCACTTCTTAGAGTTAAATTAAGTAGCAAAACATTACTACAACTTTAGGAAAAATCAACCATCTCTCTATAATCAAAGAAGTTTCATCTCCAGTAAATACAGACATCCAAAAGTGAACAGGATCTTAAATTTCACTTTTTAATATTTGAAATACCTTCCCACTTTTTGTGCTTCCTACATCAAAGCATATTTTTAAAATTCGTGACTAGAACTGCCCTCATTTTGCTATCATTTCCAAAGTATCCCCCTTGTGAGCAAAACACCTTTTAGAAAATTTACTTGATTGATAAAAAGATGACTGCAAAGGAGATATCAAATAAAATGCTTAATTAAAAAAAAACCCACAAAAGATACTTTGGGCATTTAAGGCTTGAGGCTTCATGCTGTACTCCATTTGGTTCAGAGCATAGTTTCCATGATTTATTGACAGCCGCTGTGCATGGTTCTGTATTTTCTACTCAGCCCAACCCTGGTCAAACAATACAACCCTCCCGCTTTCTTCAATATTTTCCTAATATCTCAGCTCATTTAATTCTATTGATCCACTGAAGAGTATAATGGCGCTGAAACTGGAATTAATAGCGCCTCCCTTTTCCAGTGCTAAGAGCATTCCTATTGAGTCTGCGGACCATCACACGAAATCATAAAAGTAGACAAAAAAAGTAGCGTGACCTTTATTGGCTACTATTGTACTGAAAAATTCAGCAAACCTCAGAACATCATTTTCAATTTAATAGCACTGTTTTCTTAAATAATAAGAGAAGGGGGAAAAAAGGAACAACTGACCCCTGCTCAGCATTTACTTAAGCGGAATTGGCATTAATAGAGTATTCTGTCAAAAATTCAAGTGCAGGAAAATGTATGGCTTTGTCCACAGCCGCAGCTATCTTAGCAGATCGCACTGTCACTGCTTCACACAAAGCGCATTGCAACACCATTAGTGGACATGAATAATGCACAAGCTCTTATGCAGTACTCAGCTAAGTGCATGGAAACCTTGGGCTCCTGTTGTCAGAAATTCAATGGATTAGTACCTAGATTTATTTTAAGTCTGTAAAGCACTTTGTTCTTGACAGCGTTCAAAGTAGAAAGAGTGCTATCCTGAATGTGCATCTTAATACTGTCATTCCTGTCTTGTAAGAGTAGATGAAATATGGGCTGCAATATTTCATTTTAATATTTAAAGTTTTCACTGTGCAGACGCAAAGAAATATATTAATAGTTATCTGTTGTTGCTTTATTGATCTGGAAAGGAACAAAGATAACCCGTAAAGTTTCACAGTGAGACTAGTAAAATGGAGGCATTAGGACTACAGCGAGTGAAACAGAAACAAATTATAAGTGTCACATATCGTCTTTAGAAAATAAAGTCATCTGGACACGGGATCCCCTCTTTCTAAATTCATATGGTATATTTTGAATCATGTTTAAGGATAATGTTTAGCAAATTTTAATATAATTAATGGTATTTGTTGTTACATAGTTCCACCAACTGAAAAACAGTATTGTTTCTGTTTTGAAGGTTAAGTGATTTTTACATGGTTAACATTTGCTGAGCAAGAACTATTCTAAAATGTTACAAAATTGTTTCCCTATAACTTCAGAGTCTGAGGGCAGTTTCTGCCTATAGATATGTTTAGGATTTAAGCCTGATAATCTCCCCTGTGTTGAAAAATAAAAGATACTCTTGTAACGATTAACAACAGTTTTCTGTTGATATTAGGGATATAATGGAATGAAGATACCTCACGCGAAGGTCAGTCTTTCATAATTGTATGAAGACATAAAATCTTATTTTAAAATAACAGTTACCTTTTCACTCAGCCTACATGGTCCATGAATTATAATACGATTTGTTGAAATGTCAGTCAATGAATTAACTATTCGTTATCAAGCCCTACGATTTTAAAGTTAAATATTTAACTAATGACTATTTATAATTATATACATTAAAAACATTTATTAAACGATAGGTATGATTTCACGTCAGACAATTCATATTTGACCATATGTGACTCTTTAGTTAAAATCTTGTTTCTAAATGCTGGTTTCACAGGGGCATGAAGACTCATTCATTCTATTTTACTTACAGAGAACATGTCCATGTTCCATTATTTCAAAAGACAACCCTCAAATATGCTGTTGAGAGGGTGGTGATTTGCTGCTTATACAGACAACATGGTGAAAACGCCATGAAGACTCGGTTCGAGATGCGTTAAATATCCCTAAGTGTAAATATCATATTCTTCAAGAATAAAATTGAGTTAAAGAATTTTCTATAGAGGAGCTGAAAATCTTCAACCTAGGACATTCTTTTTCCTCCCAACAGTTTAAGCAGCTGAAAGTTCAGACCAACAAATGATTTGCATATTTGGATCAATAGGTGGCGCTTTTTCCCTTTCTGACAGGTTTGATCACAGAATTCTGGCAGAGTGTAACTTTTTATTAAGTGTTGTGAATTTTCAATATTACCTATAAAACACTAAACACTACAACTAGTTGAAAGTTATTTTTAATCTTTGCAAGCTCGTAAGCATTCACATTAGTGTTGGCTTTTAAAAATTATCTGTTGATGCATCATTACACTGTGCTATTAACAATTATATTTAAAGAGAAAGAACTCAGTTATTTTTAATGTTAGACATTCATAAAATATTACTCAGTTTTTAAATATTTGAATTATTCCCTACTTGTCCAAGTGGAAACCTTCTGGAAATTAGCATTATGGAGTATCTGATATATAGGTCCTCTTAAAATATCGCTATTATGATAAATGTACTTTATTTATGATTTATAAGATACCTGTTAAAAATAAAACATGCATTTATATTATCATAAAATGTATGTTGAAAACGTAGCAAAAATCATAAATATACGTAGAAAACTTTAGCAAGGGATACACTTTAAAAGACAGCTATCCATGTGTCAATAATTTACATTAGAATTTGATTTATTATACTATCTTATTTAACTAAATCTGAGGATTACAAACCATTTAAAATATTAGTCAATAATAGTTAATAGCTTTTGTAATTTTATAAATAGCTTTTGTAATTTTATAAATACATAGGGATTTCTAAAAAACATTTCTTTTAGAAATGAGTCATCTAAATTTACACTAAAAATCATGTTTATAGTCCTGGATGGTGTGGCTCAGTGGATTGAGCACTAACCTATAAACCAAAGGGTCACTTGTTCAATTCCCAGTCAGGACACATGCCTGGGTTGTGGGCCAGGTCCCCAACAGGGGGCACATGAGAGGCAACCATACATTGATGTTTCTCTCCCTCTCTTTCTCCCTCCCTTTTCCTCTCTATAAATGAATAAAATCTTTTTAAAAATCATGTTTATAAAATGTTTCTTTTTAAAAAGCATATAGTTATGTATAAATATATAGTAACTAGTTCATAAATCTAGATAATGTACTATAAAAATGAAGACTATATTTATTTAAAACATGATCACCTAGTGACAAGTGGTTTAAGATATCTTATGAGCAACATAATTACTTCCTGACTAAATAACACTATTTAAAATATTATACCATAATTAAAAGCAAATATTTGAGTAAAATAAAGGAACTTTATTTTTAATGCATAATAAAATTATAAGGTCTAGGATTACATTTATAATTTATTCCTATTTTATATGCTTATGTTCTTATTTCATTCATCTCCACTAGCTTTTCTTAAGTTTAATGGTATAGTTGTTTTGCTATATTTAGATCAGAAACTCTTACCTTACGAAGACTTTGACAAGTGTAAGCCAGTCATAAAATTAAGAAAAAAGTTACATAGTTCCTTATTCTAAATAGTCTGACCTTTTTTAACATTATTAAAATAAATGACATTTATGTGAATTGTATAAAAGTAATTTTTTATATTCTCCAGAATATACAGTGCAACCCTACACTGCTAACTATAGCAAAGGAAACATTTTAAAAATCTAGATCATATTTATACCAGATTAGTTTCAATTTCCTCCTTAAAAAGAAATGCTGTCACATAAGTGACTGCACACAGTTCTTCCCGGATATGTTTGCAGTGACAGTCCCTCCCCAGGAGCAGTGGGCACTACAGCCCTGTGAGCATCGTTGGTCAGGGTCCAGGCCCCTTCTTCCCCTTCCAAGTGCCTGTTGGTTGCTCTGGATTTTCCACACATCATTCTTGTTTCATCCCTCTCTCTCACTCAAGGTAGAATTAGGTAATATCAAATTCAAAAGAGGTTTCGTTTTGCTTGCTTGTGGAAATTAAAGACTTTCCTAGAAGAACTTATATTCTGGAATTAACGTTCTGCGGGGTAAAGAAGCACCAAGTTGTATTAATATGAGGTGCCACCTTTTAGGTGTCTTAATAAAGCCTCCTGTAAATGAACACATTATGTGGTAGAGCAAAGCTTTGGGAGGCTCGTCACACTCAGGCCGTAGTCCGCAGAGCGTGGCTGTTTGTGTAATTCTGGGTTCAGCGTATGGAGAGCCTGACATCATTAGGTTCTAGTATAAGACAGATCAAATAAAAATTCTGTACTCCCCAAACCTAAAAGGATCACTGTAACTCTGATAAATGTCAAGTATCAATAACACTATGCTTAAACAGTTCTGGAGAGACAAAAAAAAATGATATGATAGGCACAGCCCCACATTATCAAGACAGCAATGATAAAGTACAACGCTTAAGAGATTTTACTAACAGTTTAAGAGTTCTGGCACCGTATAGCCTGTGTATAATGAGGCTTCTAAACGTTCATCTCACAGGACTTGCACTTGAAGAGATAAAATACTTTACAAACTCTATTTCATTAATCTTTACAGTATCTCTGTGAAGAATTATGAACACCAATCAACAGATTGCAGAGTGACAGCCCTGAAATAAGCGATGAATCGCCAGGCCTCTCAGAGACGGCCTCGAAGCCTGCCTTACCAGAGGTTTTCTCCATTCCAGTAGTCTGAGACCAAATGAATCTGCTAAATCCTACAAAGACTCAACATGTTGTACTTCCTCGGGCAGAAGGAAGAGTAGAAAAGGCCTGACATCTTAGCATTTTGAATTTAATAACAGGTTAAACCAAGATTTCAATGCCAAATGCTGTGACTATACAAAAGCAAATTTCAAAAGTCAGCATTGTATGTAATGGTGAGTACTAAGCTACAATCCACATTAATGCCAACTAAGGTTTTCAGTCGTGTAGCAAATTAGTCTAATCGTATTATTAAATATCCCATTTAAGTGATTTCAACAGCACATGGCTTGCATTGTATTATTAACAGCTCTTCAAAGGGCAGACAGACATCATCACCGTCAATAAATAGCTATTGACCACTTACTGTGTATAACTGGAGTTCTTGAAAGATCATACTGTTTCTCATTTGTTAAGCTAATCTTTTATAGACAAATCAAGCTCACATTATATCCATATAGCAAATATTAGTCCAGGGGATCCGAAACATTTACAGGCATTTTAACAAATATATATTTTAATTATGTAATTGCTTATAATAATGAATATATAAAGGAAAGTAGAGAAGCCTTTGAGAATTAAGTAATAGCACTAACGTCTGTCAAGTTCCAAGAGAAATATGAATTTACCCATTTCTCTGTACCAATGTCCATACAACTAAAAAGCTTAATTTATTCTACTCTGTGTTAGTTCTGCCAGTTCTTTTCCTCTCCACTACCACTGTCCTGCTCCAGGCTGGATCACTGTGTACAGTCGTGCTGCCTTTCACGGTACAACTCTGGGGAACTATTTGCTTTGCAGTGTCTGAGAATGGCGCCACCCAGAAGTGTGCAGTCCAGGAACTGCACGTCACACAGGGGCCCCGTGTCCAAGTCACTGTCTTTGCTCATCTGGGCCACGAAGATAGCTCCCTATTCCGTTGGCTCTGCTTGTACTGTTAGCTCCTTCGATTACTGTCTAAACTGAAACTGAAGTGAATTTTGGAAAGTGTGCAACACACTGTGATATTTTCTTCTTTAAAACCCTTCAAATAGCTTTTCATTGTGTTTCAAAGACAATTAAAGACTCCTACCATTTCATTTGCAGTCTCTCTTCCTTAAGTTCATATTGCATGATTAACCTTCACTCAACTCTAATGCCACCTCATCAAAGAAACATTATCTGACCACTTACCACTTATTTTAAATTAGCAGCACTAGCCCCCTTCTCTCCATTTATTTCATGTCTCAACAACTAATTTGTTTCCTTTGTAGCACTTCTTATAATTAACAATTAGTCTTGTATTTGTTCATTTACTTTTTTGTTTATCTTATTCTTTACACATTATTACTTATGTACACACACAAGGTTGTCGTATAAATATGTTATCAATGTGAGTGTCCAGATAGGTACAAATTGAACTGATCATGGAAGTCATTTCGTGAATGGTAGTGAAAACTCTCATTTGCTTAGTTCCTCAGGTTTACAGAGTGCTTTTGTATCGTATTCACCATTTCTTGTACAGATTCTTACATCCTATGCATGAGACATGGTGAGTGCTTTATCCCCATTTTACAAATCATGAAACTAAGGTAGAGTAATGCCAGTTTCCTGACCAAGGTCACCGAGATAATAAGACTTTGAGTTGTGACTTGAACTCAGGACCTCTTTTGAGGCCATGTCAAGAAATCTTCCTATTATAAACAGCAAAAAGTTGGCTCCTTTGAATAACCACACCAAGATACCAAAGAAGCATGGCGTTGTTTGCTCAGCCTACAAACAATTTTGGTCCTGTATTATAAATAATAGAATGCTACTGTGATCTTATAAAATATAGGTTACATTGTAATAAACCTTGAATATAGTACCAGAATGTACCACAACTACATAGATGAGTTCTTAAGGTCACTTATATTTCAAAAGCTATCAATTGCTAAGGTAGTCTTCAATAAAAGTAAACTATATTATACTTAATATAAAAAGTACACAAAGCATTATACCAATTTCTTAATCTAATTTTAAAAAACAGTTCTGTGTATTTGACACCTGTCAAAAACTTAGGTTAAAAAAAGGAGTCTGTCAAATAATACACCCTCTATAAGAATCTAATCAATGTGTCCAATTTGCTATTCATAATTTGCACAGCATACTTATGGCTTTATTCCATATTTATCTTCTATGTTCTCATCATCAACTTCTAGTGTTTATCAGAAATATGTGAAAAGCTTGTTACTTTGATCATACTTTTGTGTGTGAATATGTATAATGTATTTATTAATTTATGCAAAATTGAAAATAATCAAAAAGTAGCTTTCTTAATTTTGTAAAAAATCAAAGTGAGAAAAATTGCATTTCATTTTACTGTAGTAATAACAATAATAGTAATAATAATCCAAATTTGCTACATAATGCTTGTAGATAAGGAGAAGAGTCTTTATAATAACATGGGCATAATATTTGGGGGTTCCTATTAGAGCCACATAAATTGTGAGCCCCTGTGCAAATGAATATACCTGGCCTGTTGTGCAAAAGGCAGGAATAAAGTACCACTAAAGTTACACATAAAACTTGTCTCTCTCTTGGTGGGTCCTTCTCTTCCTCTTCCCTTTTCTCCCTCTCTCCACTTGCCATGGTGTTTTGAATTTGGTATTTAATACCATTCTAAGAAAATAATAATAAAATTTTTAAGTTATTGACATGGATTTTACCTTTCATCTTTATGTTGTTCAATGACAGTTTTTAATGGACATATTAGAGTATTTCACTTATAGGAAAATACTGAAATAACTCAATTCTAATTTCCTGATCCATTACTGGAGGGTGTCTCAAGCTGGAAAAAAGGGACAAATAAGTTTCAAATATTAAAAATTTAAGCTCTGTCATGTTTCTTCTTGACTAATATTACATAGATTTCACACTGTTACATATCAGGGCATGGTAAAATTGGCATATGCATTCATTTAAAAAATATATTAAATCATCCAAATGTCATAAAGTAATGTATTCATTTTATAAATTTAAATGGTCAACATATCTGGATGATTAAAAGAATCAAGAAAATTTTATTTATGATTAATATTTGGAACAGACAAAATTCAGTTTATTTTATATTACATTTTAATAACATTGATGCTGGGACAAGAATCAAGCATTCAAAGAAAGGGTTCAATGACTTAAGATCTAAGAACTACAATTTACATCATTATTCATAAAAGGTGCACAGATGAACCTGTGAAACTGTAGTAAATCCATACTTTATTATGGAATCAATTAAAATAGCATCTTTAATGTGCCAACTAATTTCCATAGTAGCTGGAGACAAAATAATATATTTCATATTTTTGTAATAAACTAATAAAACAACAAGAAAATAACCAACATACACTCTGTGCTTTTCGGCAACTTCACCACCACACATATTCTACTTTGGGCTTGTTTTGTTGGAAGTTTTCAGTTAAGGCTATATTTTATTTTTGAAAATGAGTTGTTTTGGGGGGATTCCTAATGGAATTCAGTCTTGTACTGGGTAACATATCCAAGAGTTTGTATTATTCTTACATTACAATATACACTGCCATATCTAATTGCTTAATTATGCTCTGACAGAACAGACTGTGGAGAGGGACGGGAGCTGTTCAGTGCATCCCTACTAATGTCAGAATCTCATTCAGAAGGGAACATATCCTTCAATTCTGCCAGAATGCAAAGTGCTCTGCTGATAAACACTAAAATGATGCAATATGTGTATGGATATGTGGTCCTCATTTAGGATATTTTGTCAAAAGAGAAAATGAATAAGTTTTATATTCCAAGAAGAAAATAAGGAAAACACATGAGGTTTAGCCTAAAACAGAATAATTTTGTCAGTATACTAGGTATCAGTTTCAATTTAGATAATTCAGACAAGTTTTAACATGTTTAAGAACTGGACTCAAGTTTCTTGAGGAAATCATGCACATAGAATAGAAAAATTAATTTAAAAATATGATATCAATACTATAACTAATTTGAAAGGAGCAAGTCAATAAGTATTGCATTTGAAATTACGTTGCAGGTCTGTCATTTTCTCTTTAATATGAAAATGATGCATATATTGAAAATGTTTTTTCCTTTGAAAATCTCTATCAGTAAATGAATGCATCAAAAAACTATGGTACATTTACATGATGGAATACTATGCAGTGGAAAGAAATAAAGAGCTCCTACCCTTTGCAACAGCTTGGATGGAACTGGAGAGCATTATGCTAAGCGAAGTAAGCCAGGTGATGATAAGACAAATACCATATGATCTTGCCTATGGAGAGAACCTAAGTGGAACCTAATCAACAAAATAAGCAAGCAAAACATAACCAGAGGCATTGAAATACAGAACAAACTGACAGTAACCAGAGGGGAGGTAGGAGTGGATAATGAGGGGAAAGAGGGAGAGGGTTTTTTGGAACATGTATAAAGGACCCATGGGCAAAGCCAGGTGGGATCAAGGGTGGGGAATGGGGATGGCTGGGGTGCAGGAGAATGGTGGGGTAAAATGGGGACAACTGTACTTGAACAATAATTAAATTTTAAAAAATCATTGGCATGGATTTTTGTGGTGCAAAGTGGTATTGAGGATAAAGACTTACTCTCTACACTGACACAACCTCAAACACACTGGTTGTTCTTTCTGCATACGTGTCCACCCCCCTTAATGATTCTGAGGCTGTCCCCATCTACATAAAAAGAAAAGGTCCTTTATCGGACTACTGAGAGGTGAACCAACAGTTTGCTAATGTTATTTAATTCTCCTTACATCTTTATGATGCAGGTATTGTTATTGGCCCCATTGTACCTATACAGACAAGGTTCTAAACAGATGAAGCCGATTGTCCTCGGGTGCACAGCTAGTAAGTTAAAAAGCAGGAGCGAACATTGAAATAGCTCTGATTTCAAAATACCTGGATTTCTCTTCTCCGCCATTCCAAACGATAAGTAAGTTTTAACGTCATAAATTTATTTTCGTAGGCAAAGGCAATACACTTGCCCTATTGTCTTACTGCCACATATTGTCACATGTAAAAAACACATATAAGAACAACTACATAAGAACATGCACATATCTAGGAACATAATACAAATATAAAATATGGATGTATTTGTGTGTAATTTATTTACATTTTTATGTGTGTGTGTGTATATGTGTGTGTGTGTGTATGCATGTTTAAACACACACATACACACAAATATTAGAGTTCTCAAGACCAAACAGTTTGGAGAGGTTTGTTTTACTTTTTAAATCATACCCACTAACCACAGTGACCTATATCCATGAAAATAACTGGACTTAAATAATTTGTTTCAGAATTAGTAGTAAAATCTATTGAATATTTTTTATTTCTATCATTAAAGCCATATATAATTAAATAAAATCTGAGTGCCCTTGAAGGGTAGATTGAGTTAGCCAAAACTCAACATGTGACAAAAATTTGTAAGACTCACAATACTCCTATTTAAACAACCTGAAATCCAAAGTACACACTTCTCTTTATAAAAATAATATATTATTATGAAATCAATGTCATATATTCAATTTTGTGAAAAATTTGTATGATATGTAAAGACATTCCACCCGAGGAAAACCTATTTAATGAGATCCTGTTTTTGTGATACACCAGAAATGCTTGGATTGTAAATATATGTATAAATACTACATGTTTGCTATTTCTCTAAAAATAAAAATTACCTAGAAAATCTTTTTAAATGCTCTTAACATTGTACAGTATTCTGGTGCCTTTTCTTTCCCTGCTGAAAGAAATTTACAAAATGTAAATCAAATGGATTTTTACCAAAATTAAAATGGTACATATATTGGAGTTATTAATTGGTTTCTTAGAAAATATGGCCAATGCCATCTTACTTGATCAAATGGGGACAAAATTATACCTACTCACCCTGATGCTTCCAAAGGCGATTTAGTATCTTTTCGCATAATAAGGTTTTGTAATTGACTAGTAGTAAAGGAGTGAAAAGAAACATGCTCTGCACTTTCTGAGCGGCCCCAAAGATGTGCAGCATCATGAGATTTGTGGGTGCAAATCTCTGCTTATTAAACATTAACTGTGAAGTTGCATGAAGGTTTGTCTGTTGTCTTTAAATCTTAACTAGTATTTTTAAATGAACTCTTTTCATTTTAAATAAGTAAAGGTAAGGATTTGTCCTCTCATAAAGTCACATTTCAATTAAAAATTTAAAACTGTCATATGGATAAGAAATGATAGTCTGTGTATGGACTGTTCAGACCCCTTAAGAATATTGATGAAGAAAGGAATGCTAATATATTGGAGATGATATCAAAGTGCATGGTTTTATACTCTCGATGTCTGGTAATATATATATTTTGAGTAATACATTTTAGAATACATTTTGAAGTAGAAGTTCTATTTTTAAACTGTGGTTGCTTTAATGACCTCTTGATCCAAACATAAATATTAAGATATGGAATTAAAATGCATTATCATAATGTAAGAATGCATCCATCCTTCTCTTTCTAAATATATTACCTAGTAATTGTATACATAACAACTATATGACATAATTGTAATATCATACCTATTATACTAAGACTGTTATCATTTATGGAAGATGCAAAACAAGAAAAATGACCCAAAATTCCTTTTTGTAATTATAAAACTACCTGTTCTGTCCTTGTTATAGACTGAATGTTCATTCCCCCAAAATTCACATGTTGCAACTTAGTCCCCGCTGGGACGGGATGTTCAGCTGCAGCCTTTGGCAGCTGATTAGGTCCTGAGAGTGCAGTCAGAAGTGGCATATTGCTCTGGAGAGATTTAAAGTGTGAGCCATCAGTTTCTATTCTAGAGTGGTAAAGAAAAGCTAGAAATACAGTATCCTCCCCTCTCCATAGATGGTTTGTTTGCATTCCACAGTCAAGTTCTCTCTTTCACTCTTTTGAGAGCCAGAAAGAAAAATGGGCCAGCCACCCTACAAAGACTCTGAGTTTCACAACACGGGGATCCAACCCCACACATACAGGTGGTATCGGGCCCTCACCACACAGTCCCGTGGAGAATTAGAGTAACTGGCCCTGCTAAGATTCCTGCGTAAATTCTGGTCTTGTATCCAGAAGTCCGGGGCTCCTGGAGCCCGATCTGTTAGCAGGCAAGCAGGGTAACATGCCAGACCCTTCGCACTTGCAGATGTGAAAGATCAATCCCTTACAGAATTGTTTAAACATTTCTAGCCAGTAAGTGTTTACCATGTGTTATCCACTGGGATATGTGCTAGGAAAATAAAGATGAATGTGATATAGCTCTGTCCTCAATTTATCCATCCTCTAGCAAGAAATAGAGATATACCGAGAACTAAGTATATCACAGTACAATGTGTCTCTACTAGAGGAATATATAAAATGTCTTGACATAGAATGATCAATAAAAAGAATGAATTTTTGAAAAGTAGTTGTGGAAATTAAAGCAGAATTTAGTGGACATATAATAAACATTATAGAGAAGAATTATCTTTTGGTTCGGAAGTTGAATGGATGGCCCTTAAATTTTTTACATGTTCTGAGGATCAATGATTAAATGACTTAATGTAAAAGCAAAGAGGTATGGCATGCTTGTTAATGGGTCTAATCAGAGCTAACTCATCCATCAAATATTCACTGAGTACAATTATCTGTTTGTAATATAACAATATGATTAGGCAAGTTTTTCTCTCTGCCAAAAAAACATTGGCTCTTGCTCTTATTGGCCCCTTGAAAAGGCATGGGTTATATTAACCTTATTACAAAATTCATTGCACTGTAATATAGTGGCTCATTTAGTTGTCTCTCCACACTGAACTCTGAACTTTTTCAGGTCATGGATGATATCTTTTCCATTGTATTCATTTTTTTTACACATTTAGTAATACATTAAACGGGGCATGTGGCTTCTCTGCTCAGTAGTGTATTTCCTAGCTTCTTTCATATGTGTGTTATTCTGTGTAATTGAGATTCTATCATGGGTTGTGAGTAGCTATCATGGCTGGAATTTCTGGATAGTACACTAACACGACTGGGAACGCATTCCCCCCTTTTCTCTGCTTCGCCTAAATGCTGAAAGCAAATGCAGTGAAACACTTGCTAAACATGTGCAAGGACTTTGGTAAAAGTACGAATGGAGATCCACATACCACATGTATAAATATTTAGAAAATATTTATCAAGGCAATAGTTATGTAAAGTGTGGTCTAACTTAACTTGACAATTTCACCTTCCTAACCACCCGGAACACAGTATTTAAACCTCAAATTTTCAGACCCACCTGTGTTCTGTTTGAGAACTTGAGGGTATTAGCAGTCCTGGCACCTAGCCCAAAGGTCATACTGATTACCTTCTATTCCCACCTCATGTTCTATTCTGCACAGTGAGATCAGCTGCAAACATGCATGCATACCCAGAGTCACATGCCCAAGCCCTAGCTTCACCCCAAGAGAAGGGTCATCATTCCAGTTCATAAGTCTACACACTGGTGTCATGTCTACCTTCAGAAAGACAGTCTTGTCCCTGGAGGCAATGCATTTTTGGACAGGGAACTTTCAGGTACCAGGTACCCTAAAGCAGGAACACAGCATTCACCTGGGCATATGCCCTTGTTCATGGGCTTGCTTTCATATGCAGAGTTCATATGTAGAGTGTCACAGAGTGATCAAGCCCAGAGCGGAGCCCTCTGAAGTACATAGTACAAGGAAGAAGTTCCTCTTGTCCAGGTCTATGAGTGGCACTAAATACAGTGGTAATGAGAACTCCTACCCTTCACACGAGAGCAGTACTATATGGCTGCCGGCACTGTCCAAAACAGCAGACACGAGGCCAGACAGAGAGGCTAGTCCAAATTGACAGGAGTTGCAACCGAGAAATAGACATTCCGTTTTCAAGACGGAGTATGAAAAAAGTAAGTATTTGATTAATAATTGGCTTATATTACATGTTGAAATTATATCTTACCTAAATATATTGACATATATTATTAAAATTAATTATAATTTTCTTTACTTTCTAAAATGTTATTTAAAATTCTTAATTGTTATATCTGGCTTGCACTTACAGCTTGCACAATATTTCTAGTGGGCAGCGTTGCTTTAGAGAATGGTGTGGCCATAATATGGGTAGAACCCAGGTCCCAACAATTTTGTGGAACAAAATCTCTTATTTGCAAGAAATTACACATCTTTTTTCCTTCTATGACTTAATAGGGAAATAAAGTGCTGTCTTGTTGGAGCCCGGTGTTCTTGGAGCTCTTTGCTGTGCCACTTGAGGCTATACACTAACTAATACAAGAGTAATAACTGGATGATAATTTCAATAAATAAAGTAAATAAATAAGAAAATAATTTAGCCTTCAATAAATGGGATAAACAGATATATGAAAAGTGTTAATTGTATGATCCATGTGAGAAGAAATTTTATTTTTTATTACTATATTCAATAATTATGGGCATTCCTCTTTGGAGTGGGCCCTCAATAAATATTTTTTCAAATGAATAAATATGACAAATTCATTAATGGCAATACATGCAAAGTACTAATGGAACATATTAGCATGTCATGGCCTAGCAGGCAGACCTCTAAGAGAAGCAGAAAATATTTCACATGGAGGTTTCTATAGGGAAATGTCAAATCAATAGCAAGAACTGTTTAACCATAAAGAACAGCATGGCCAGGAAGGAGCTACATGTCAGTATATTTATTTTTTCCTATTATTCCACTCCAGTGTACTCTGTAATATAAATTACAAACATGTAATATGTTCTTGGATACACTTTATTTCAGTATAGTATGTATCTACACAATTATTAAATGTAAAATGTATCTTTATTATGTAGGTGCCTTATTTGAATGCTGGTTTTGAAATAACATCCATCAATACTAGCAAATGATTACCAAGAACTATGAAAATATCACTATATACCTTATGTCACCATAGTGTAATTTTAGTAGAGCCAATCTGTTTCTTATCTTTATTTTAAATCAAATGGGTTTCAAATATGCATGCTATTGAAAAATTTTTGTGCTTATTTATTTGCTTTAGTAACTTTTCTGGTATTTCTTCATATACAGTATTATGGAATCCAAGACCAAAAATGGGGGGAGGTGAGACTTTAAATTTTAAACAGTATTTCTGAAATATCTATCATTTGACAAAAGTGCATTATTTTCTAATACTTGAGCATTGCAATAGTTGTATAAATATTATGTACCTATTGTATAAATAGTTGTCTACCTTGATTGCTCCCTTTGCAATTAATATGGATTTAATTAATAGAAACATGCAATTATATTGGTCAACACCCTACAAAATTTTTTTCTACAGAAAGCTCTTCTTTTAATAGTGAGGAGTTTTAAAGATTGTTACATTTTTAAATAGTAACATAATACGTATCTTTAGACTTAACAGGCTATATCATAGAACCTTTAGAAAGTTTGCTAAATAGAGCTTGAAAGGCACCAGTTGTACACAGGGAGAAACTGGACTATCTGGCATGAGGGCGAGCAGAGACCACTGCCCTCTTCCAAACCCTCCCTCCACAGAGCAGGCAAGCTGGTGCCATATCTGAGACTCCACCAACCTGGCTGACACTGTTTCACCCACCTTGGAGATTCCCAGAGACTCTGCCCCACCCAAATTTTGGGCCCAACCAAGTTGCTTTTTCACAAGAATGGCTGGTCTTGGCTCATGCTTCAAGATTTCCTAAATCCTATCAAACAAGTAATAGCTAGATTCAGGCAGCCCCAGGCCAAGTGGTAGCAGCAGCCAGCCTAGATTCACAGCTTGGCTATGCCTGGAAATCTCCAAGCCCAGCACAAGTAGCAGCCATCTCAGATTACATTATAGCTCAGGCAGGGTGCTGCAGGCAAAACACAGGTGGGTGCTGACCTTGGCCTGTACCTCCCGGAAAACCCCAGGGCCAGCACACCCAGTGGACAGCAAGAGACCACATCAGAGCAACACCACCCTGCTCCTGCACAGCTGATTGTCCACAGAGGGTAGAAGTTGGTGCTCAGTGGTCATAGCCAGTCCTTGCAGCTGACTGACCTGGGTAAATCTCCCCCTCCCCCATTTATTTGCCAACAGCATACAAGGCTTAACTATAAGAGAAGAGTATACTCAGCCCACACAAAGGGCACACCATGAGTACCCAACTTGGGTGACAGGGGAGGCTGTGTCACTGGACCCTAGGGGACACCTACTACATTAGGCCACACTACCATGACATGCAGTCAAGGAGCTCTACCTAATACACAAAAACAAACAGAGGGAGGAGACAAAGTTCTTAGAGATGCCAAAATGAGGAGAAAAAGAAACATGGCCCAAATGAAAGAACAGATCAAAACTCCAGAAAAAGAGCTAAATGAAATGGAGATAAGCAATCTATCAGACGCAGAACTCAAAACACTGGTTATAAGGATGCCCAAGGAACTTATTGAGGACCTCAATAGCGTAAAAAAGATCCAGTTAGAAATGAAGGATACATTGAATGGAATAAAGAACAATTTATAGGGAAACAATTGTAAAGTGGATGAAGCTGAGAATCAAATCAATGATTTGGAACATAAGGAAGGAAAACAAACACACAAACAATCAGAACAATAGGAAGAAAAAAGAACCCAAAAAGATGAGGATAGTATAAGCAGCCTCTGCAACAACTTCAAGAGGTCCAACATTCACATCATAGAGGTGCCAGCAGGGGAGGAGAAAGAGCAAAAAATTGGAAATCTATCTGAAAAAAATAGTTAAAGAAAACTTCCCTAATTTGTTGAAGTAAATAGACATGCAAGTCCAGGAAGCACAGAGTCCTAAACAATATGGATGCAAAGAGGCCCATACCAAGACACATCATAATTAAAATGCCAACGGTTAAAGATAAAGAGACAATCTTCAAAGAAGCAAGAGAAAAGCAGTTAGTTTCCTATAGGGGAGTTCCTATAAGATGATCTGCTGATTCCTCAAAAGAAACTTTGCAGGCTAGAAGGGATGGCAAGAAATATTCAGTCATGAAAAGCAGGGACCTACGTCCAAGAATGCTCTACCCAGCATAGCTGTCACTTAGAATTGAAGGGCAGATAAAGAGCTTCCCAGACACAAAAAAAAAAAACTAAAGGAGTTCATCATCACCAAACCATTATTACATGAAATGTTAAAGGGACTTATTTAAGAAAAACAAGATAAAAACTAAGAACAATAAAATGGCAAAAGTACATATCTATCAACGATTGAATCTAAAAAACTAACTAAGCAAACAAGAAGAACAGAGACAGAATTATGGATACAGAGAACGTTTTGATGGCTGCAGATGGGAGGGGGTGGGGGAGAATGGGTGATGTGAGGGGATTAAGGAGTGCAAATAGATAGTTAAGGAATAGTCAGGAGGATGTAACCTATAGTAAAGTATAGGAAATGCAGTAGCCAAAGACCTTATACAGATGACCCATGGACATGAACAATGGTGAGGGGATTGCCTGAAGGAGTTGGGTGCTGGGTGGAAGGGGGCAATGAGGAAAACAATCAAGACAACTGTAATAGCATAATCAATATGATTTCAAAATAATAAAAATTGTAGGAAAATTTTTTTACTAATATAAAAATATATAAATTTATATTTATTCCTTGGGCTGTTGAAAATACACAAGCAATACTTAAATTAAAAAAAAATGAATTTATTTACAATTGTTTAATTTCTATTTTTTTCACATAAATGGTAAATATTGGGTTGGCCAAAAACTTTTAGATTTTTCGTATGGTGGCTCTAGTAATGATTAGGGTTTAACCTCATTCAAAACAATTTTGTAAGATTGTATTGTGACAGCTGTCATATCTACATGCATTAAAAAACACTTATCAAAATTGGTGAATTTTTGTGTAGCCATTTAATACTAAAGATTAAATAAAATACACAACATTTTCAGCATATTATGCTTTATTATTTCAAGAAAGGTAAAAAATGCAACTGAAACTCAGAAAAAGCTTTGTGCAGTATATGGAGGATGTGCTGTGACTGACTGAACTTGTGAAAAGTGGTTTGCAAAGTTCCTTGGTACTAGTGATATTTTTGCCAAATAATTCTTTGCTGTGGGGCCATCTTTTGCATTGGAAGATGCTTAGCAGCACCCCTGCTTCTACCCACTAGAAACCAATAGTGGGAAATAGCCAACATACTCAAAATATTAAATCAATAAAGTTATTGGTAAAAGTGAAAAATGTGTCTTTTACAGAAAAAGCTAAATGGACTTTTTGGCCAACCCAATAATTACTGAAAATTAAAATTTTTAAAGAATGTTAAACAAATTATTTATATGTATTAAAAAGTTTGGGGGTACCACTAGCTACCCAACCAATGCACTTGATTGATGTCATAATCTTAACTCTTTTGATTTTTTACTTCACTAAACATGGTGATAGATCTTTTTTAAAAATCCAGTCAAACTTGACCCCAATAACTATTTGTTACTGCCTTTGAAAAGACAATGTATTCCTTTGAGAATTGTAAGTGACATTATTAAAGATAAGAACCAATGGAGTCTGAATATGTTCTTGCAAAATAAACAAATTTAGCATTGGTATTTCCTAAAGATTGCTTTCTAAAAGTATATGAAGAAAATAGACGTAATAAAAAAAAGACAAGCATGGTTTAACTTCTTATCACAAAGGATAAATGCAAAATTTCTTAAAATTTTCTTATGCAACTTTTTCCATGGTGTTTAAGTTCCACAAAAGAATAGTTTTCTGTCTTAAGTAACTGATACAGATTTAATCTTGCTCTTCTTTAGATAATTGGGAAAATGCTATTTAGAGTGGTTTTATCTTCAATCCTAAAAAATAGCTCATCTATATTCTCCTTCTCTGTCCCTCTCCTTCTTGCCACTCCCTGTAAAGACCATTAGTCAGAATATATTAAAGAAAGAATTGAATAGAAATTTAGGAATAGTTCTAAACTCCTAAAATAGTGTTGTAAATTTTACAAATTGTAGGTGTACTTTTAATTTCATGAACTCTTTGAAAATTATTTTTTTTATTTTATGGGAACTGTATATGAGCTCATTATCTAAATCTGATTCAAAAACTTTTTCTAAAATCGAATGTCTAAACAGAAGCCAAAATGTATTCATACACTGTGGAGAAAAAATTTAAATGTATGGTGACTTCAATGTGAGCCAAATGGTATAATGAGCCTATAAAATGCTTAGTCAAATACATTCAGGCTTGTGGATCTGTTTACCAAAAAGAAAGGTTCTGTTTTCATATTTATTTTGATCTTTCACTGATTTAAAACTCCTAAACACTGAAACTCATAAACACCTTTAGTTTACATAAGCTACATTAAAATATTAATATAAGAATGAATATAAAAACCACAAGCTCATTGCACCAGCCTCAGCAACTAGAAAAGAGGAACATGTTATTGAGCCTAAGGAATATATAATAAAGAATATTCTCAATACATATATTTCATTAAGAGTTGGTAATACTGCAGTGCGATTCATAAATGCTATCTACCTTCGTTTCATTGCTTGAAATCAATGAACTGAATCTTCGGGGTAAATTTCAATAACATATTTAAGAGACAAATAAGCATAATTTTATACTTTTTTTAAGTTGAGGGTCCAGTTTACTTAGAGGGAGTTTGTCCTAAGTGAGATTTTACTTTTCAGACTAGTGGGCTAATGATTAACGTCACATACGGTACATCTTCACCTAGAAACTACAGTGTCTATTAAATGTAATTACCTTTCCCCATGGCTTTAAATTGACGGCAGATTCAAAATGAAGGTGGCTTCTATTAAATTTAATTACTTCCCCCTGAAGCTTACTTGGCAAAACTGTGACTAATAATGAATGTGAATTCCATAAAAGAAGCTTCATGGTCAAGGTGTGGCTCTTAAATTAACAATGTTATTAATGAAAAAATATGTAAAAACACAATACTTGAAATGAGATGTTTTATCATTCATATATATTTTTGTAATAATACGGTAAATTAAGTGCTCAGTTTTTTTACTCATCGGTTTCACCTTTCAACCAATGAGTTACCAATATATTGGCTGGTTATAATAATGACTAAAGAAAAATGCCAGTTATCAACAATTTCATCTAGTATTCCCACATGCACAAAATAGTGACCCTTCTATCATTTTAATTCAATTGGCATTTTAAATCAGCATGATCAACAAATGAGGACAAGGCAAAGAATTACAAAAGCAAATCCTGTTCTTACCAGCCATGTAATTAGTTCTTTCTTCCTAAACTGGTTACCAAATCTGGAAGACAGTGCTAATAATGTCTTCTCTGTGTAAGATAAATACTTAAAAATTAGAAAAAGTATTGTCTGTTATTGCTTTGCAAATTCCCTTGCCATTTTGTTTCAGTTTTAACCATCTATTTCGAATTAACTTGTTTTAGGCAGCTATTTTTCTGAATCTAAATCTATTTTTCAATTTCTCACACTTTCACTCATCATTCAATGCCCAACATATGATACACTCATAATGTGCCAGCCCTGTGTTAGAGGTATAAAAATACAGTAGCTATTAGGATTCAAGAGTCAAGTGAGAGTTAAGACAGAAGACAATAAATATTTTGTCATTCTGGGAAGACCTTGAGATGACTCCAGACCAGTTCTTGTGAATCACGCATTCACATTTCTGGCCTCATCATGTGGTAGCAATGTATTAAACTCAAACGTAGAATCTACCTGCCCCATTCAGCCAAAACACAGACATGCAGGTTTGCTTAGGCAGGAAACAGGTACCAGTCTGCAGAGCATCTCTGCTTTAGGGGATGTATGTCAAGCTCCCTAAGTTCTCTCCCGAGAAAGAAAACCTCTCATTAATGTTGAGTTAGGAAGATAGTAACTTCCATCCCCCTCCCTGAGTCTGGGGAATGCTCACAGCATGATAGTATGGCAACTGTTCTCTCAAACGAATTCTGTCAGCTAATTACTGTCCCACTTTTGTCATACTCTAATATAATTTATGCAATGTTACAATATTTCTTAAATATCATATTATCTTATTCATTTCTGATTTGGTCATGGACTAGTTCTCAGATATTTCCTTTCATGTTCTAAATATCTGCTTCTGCCTCACACTTAGTTTTGTACCTGTTTTCTATTATAGTCACATAACATTTTCATTTTTACATTCTTTTATCATGTAATAGGGATGAACACTGGAAACTGGAAGCATAAACACAAGGAGATAACCCAAGCTAGTAAGAGGATCATGGAAACTTCTCAAAAGAAGTAAAATCGGAGGAGAAATAGAGAAGAAGCATGTCCAAGAGTTTGCCAAGAGAAAAGCATGGAGAAGAGCATATCAAACAAAAGGAATGGTACTTGTAGGACCCAGAGGCACAAAGGAGCATTATGTATTAGGAGGACCTGGCTAGAACATAAAATGCTTGTAGTTGGTGAACGGTATTCAGATAGGCCAATTTTTATTAAAATGTAGTGTGACTGAAAGATTTTGCACCCAACATCCTCAAATTTACCCGAGTAAATCTTCCTCTATATTAACACAATTTTCAAATTAAATGACATTTTGAGGATACCACTTTAATTCTTTTATGTAGAGTATTATATCCAATGAATTTGCTTTTATGGTTAATAATACAATTAATATGCTAGAAATTCTATATTCCGTGAGCATAGGTAGTACTTCTGTCTTATTCACTCTTGTACCTTTAATTTATAGCAAAATGTTTTGAATCTAGTATCAAATGGTTGCTCTATATTTAGTAATAAATTTCTAGATAATGCTGATGAAAAATGTTAATATTGAAAGTGTAAATTTCACATAGAACACTGATAAATACCACTGCATTAGTTTTCCATGTAACAAATCACTATATGAAATCATCATGTTATATATCTTAAATTTATACAATGTCATGTGTTGACAACATCTCAGTAAAACTGGGAATAAAAAGCACATATAAGAATTTTATGGCTTAAAAATAACAGCAATTTAATTGTTTCATTTTACCGTTCTGTAGGCCAGAAGTCTGTCTCGGAAATCACTAGCCTAAGCTCAAAATGTCCACAGGCGGCTTTTCTTCTGGCAGCTTTAGGGGAAACGCCATTTCCTTGCCTTTTCCTGATTCCGGCAGCCAGCTGCGTTCCTTGGATGGTCGTCCCTTCCTCCATCTTTAAAGCCAGTGGTCCAGCTCCCTCTTCCATTTTGAAGAACGATTGTGGTTACACTGGGCCCACCTGAGGAATCCAGTGTGCTCTATCAGCTGATCAGCAAAATTAATTGCATTTGCTACCTAATTCCAATTCCCCTTTGTCACACAACCTAACAAGTTTCAGTTGGCAGTTTTGAGGTTCAAGAGTTGCAGGGAACTGAGTGTGGATATTTTGGGGGAGCCCATTATTCTGTGTTCTACAACTCGAAATGCCAAAAATCACTTGTTTGATGTGCAGTGTGATCTCCACGTCTGTGACGGCTTCTGTATCAGCCAGGTTACATTACCATGCCAAAGAAACTCCTAAAATAAAGGTTTGTTTCATTCTAAACCTACAACACTCTGTGACTCACTCTGCCACAGCAGCTATTATGTCATTCTCTGTTGTTGCTATGAGAGAAAGAAAAAGTCCTTGGGAGTTTGGAGTATCTCACACCAGAAAATGAAAACTCTTGCCCAGAAGTGACATACATTGTCTGCTCAAATTTCATTCACCAAAACTATTCAAAGTCTCCAGAATCTGCCCTTGTGGAAGGGACCAGGAAGTGTGATCCTAATCCCATGGCCAGAGGGCAGAGAGCTGAAGATATGGGACATACCTTATTAATGACTCATATTCCTCTTTTGATTCCTATAATACACACTCAAAGGAAAAAAAACACACCAGTTTATTGGTAGATGATTTTGGAAGCAAAAATAAAAGCATAACACTCCAATGTAAAACTTCTATTGTAAATGGCTTATAATCGATATCAACTGATGAATGAAATCAATTATTTGTATTAATTAGAGAAATGCCCTGGTCTACCACAAACCATAGAAAGGAGAGAGATAAAATTTACCAGAGAAAGAAACCTGAACAGGTGCTTTTTCAGTAATTCAGCTAAAAAGTGATGAGCAGTTTCAGAAGTTCTTTGGATGTTATTACTGCACATTAAATGCAATTATCTGTGTTTTTCACAGGAATTTACATGTGATTGAATTAGCACTGCACCAATAGAGATTAAAAGTATAATGCATTTTTGTTCCGTGTTGAAGTATTCTGCTGTATTTCACTCTTTCATTGGATTCAAACCCTGGTCTCAGGTTTTGACATCTAGTTTTAGAGATTATATATCTCTTGTTACATTCCACATTGAAACAAGTAAAATCCTAAAAATTCACTAAAAATAGTTAAATATAAACACATTTCATTCGCTAGAATGACAAAAAGAAGTAGTAAGGTCTATTTTGAGGCCCCAAATATGGAACTCAGAACCCTAGGTATCAAACGAGAAGCAAATCCACTTTTTTTATCTTGAAGCTTCGCCCTGGGGCTATTTGTTAAACGCTGGAAACCTCTAGTTTCTGTTTTGAAAGCTATTTTAAAGAATGCACAAAACAGGACATAAATCCCTAGGCCCAAATAACATGGAAACTCTTAATAGAACACATCTGTGTAAAACTGGGGCATCAAAGGGCCATAGTCCCTGAAAGATTAGTGAAAGATAAAAACTATTTTGATGAAAACAACATCAAGGGAACTTTCCATTTTCAATTTTGGAACAGGATGGAAAGGGACAAGTCTCTGGAAAACCTATAACCACAAGCTGGCTCTCATATCGATTTGTCTTATAAAATTACAGCAGTGCCCTGGATGGGTGGCTCAGTTGCTCGGACCGCCGTCCTGTGCACCATAAAGGTCAGCCTTATGCAACATACATGTATTTGCTGACATAACTACAAAGGCTTAAAATAAGGGCAGAAAACTAGCATATTTAAAAAGTTTTCAATATAACTAAAAAATAAGGCAACTTAGAAACTAAAATTTAGAACTCAATGCTTGCATCAACAAGTAGATGAGCCATACATACCTAGGGCAAATCTTAGGAACCTTGGAGGACTAAATCGGGCCAGTAAAGTATGTAATATGGATGACAAATAAGAGAGAAAATGTAAGTCTATACAACAGTGCGCTAGAACCAACTGCAATCCCTTTGCAAGGGCTGATTGTGCTTCTCTCTTTCCAACTCTATTCAGGGACATCACCTTAGTAGCTTGAAACTGATCCTGTTGGAATATTCCCACTGGGAATTCGCAACTGCTACTATAAAAGCTTCTTTTTAATCTTAAAAAAATAACTTTTTTTTGCCAGCACCTTTTTGCCAGTTCCATACAAAGTTTCAGAGCATCTAATATGGAGCATAGGTAAAACAGCAGTATCTGTGTATGATAGGCGACAACGTTTTAGGGTTGTTTTAAGACAGCAATCCTCAGACCCAGTAATCTGGGTCTAACTACTCCGAAGGAAGGAACATGAAAAGAAACTCATGGCTAGATAAAGCCTAGTGAAGATGTGGAAGAAAAACAAAATCTCTTAAAAAGAGAGAGAATATAAAGCAAACTATCTGAGCTCTGGCTGGTGTGGTTCAGTGGACTGAGTGCTGGCCTTCGAACCGAAGGGTTGCTGGTTTGTTTCCCAGTCAGGGTACATGCCTGGATTGCAGGCCAGGTTCCCAGTAGGGGGCGCACAAGAGGCAACCACATACTGATGTTTCTCTACCTCTCTTTCTCCCTCCCCTCCCCTCTAAAAATAAATAAATAAAATCTGAAAAAAGGTAAATTATACGAAAGTATGTGATTATACTCACTGCTGAAATCTTATCAAAAATAATGAGAGAGAGAAAAACATGAATTAATACCGCAAAGAACTTAGAGGTAATAATTATCAACTTGGAATTTTATATCTAATACAAATATTACTCAAGAATGAGTGTTAAGTAAAAATATTACTATCAGGGGAAAAGAATCTAAAGGTATAAACAAATTCTAAAAGTAAGCACTTGCACATTGAAATTTTATATGTGTAAACAATATTTTTTAAAGGTGATAAATGGATAGGTAAATTTCAATGTACATTCTGTAGAATTAAGTAATAATGTCTAGGGTAATAAATATAGATGAGACCTAAAATATCAAGTAATATTGCATATGAATTGAGAGAATATTAAGTTAAAACATTCTAACATCATTTATTTCAGAAGATAAAGTATTAATTAATTGTAGCATTTGTTAAATTAAATATCCATATTAGAATTTTTATAACAACCATGAAATGAAGAGAAATAAATATGAAATTGCCAAAACAAGGGAAAAATAAAATGAAAAGCAAGAGTAGCTAAAATCAATCAAATTAACAGAAGGAAGACAAAAAATGGAAGAGAAAAAGAACACAAAAATACAAGGCAACTAATAAGATTATAGAAAATAGTCCAAATATATTATCTATGATATGTAAAAATGGATTTAAATCTTATTTTATTTTATTTTTAAATATTTTACTTATTTATTTTTAGAGAGAGGGGAAGGGAAAGAGAAAGAGTGGGAGAGAAACATCAATGTGTGGTTGCCTCATGTGTCCCCTACTGGAGGCCTGGCCTGCAACCCAGGTATGTGCCCTGACTGGGAATCGAACTGGTGACCCTTTGTTTCACAGGCCCATGCTCAATCCACTGAGCTACACCAGCCAGGGCTTAATCTCTTTTTAAAAAGACAAAATTTCCAACAGCATAAAAAAGTTGTATGAGTTTTCCATTACCACTGTAACAAATTGCAAAATAATAATAACAATAATATTAATAAATTAAAATTAAAAACCCTTAGGGCTTGAAATAATACATACTTACTATGTTAGAGCTCTGACAATCAGAAATCAGAAGACCAAAATAAATGTCATGGTTTGAAATCAAGTTGCTAGCAGGGCTGCACCTTTCTGGGGGCTCCAAGGGAGAATCCATTCCTTGCTTTTTCCAGCTTCTAGAGGCTGGCCGTACTCCTTGGTTCGTGGTCCTCTTCCAACTTCAAAGTCAACAACAGCATTATATCAATCTTTTACTTTTGTCACATCTCTCCTTCTCTGATTCTCGCTTTGCTGCTTTCCTCTTGGACTTTTAAGAACTCTTGCGATTACATTGGAACCATCTAGATAATACAGAATACTTTTCCCATCTCAAGATCCTTGTCTTAATTAGGGCTGCAAAGTCTAATTTGCCATGCAAATGAACATATTGCCATGTTCCAGGGATTAGGATATGACCATCTTTGATGGTCATTGTTCTGCCTACCTCAAAATCCCAATATGTGCTATTTGCAAAAGATATGCCTTAAATATCAGGAAACACAAAGATCAGTTTTGTACTGATGCTCATAAATGAAATTAGCCCACAACTTTCTTTCTTAGTTAGACTTAAGTATCATGGTATCATAAAAAGCCTTAGGAGGTTTTCTCTTTCTCTCTCAACAAAGTTTGTGTATAATTTATAATTTGGGGTAAAAAGTAAAACAGCCTATCCTTGAGTGTTTACTAAGGTGTACTTGTAAATCCATCTGTGGTTGGTATTTATTTTTGGTGAAGCTATAGAAGTACTCTTTTACTTATTTAATAACTGCAAATTTTTTTCTAAAAATAGTCAACTATCCGCATGGATAAAATTGGCAAATATCTCTAATGACTATCTGTGCAGGTATTTTTTTTTTTAGCTATTGTGTTATTTTGTAAAGAATCTTCAAATCAATCTTCCTCCTTGCTCTGAGAATAGGCTAAAACCAGTGGAAATGTGTCCAGTCCATCATTAACACTTTGGGTTTAAAATACTCTTTAAAAAATCTTAATCGGTACTCTCAATCCAATCAAAGATTTTGTTGGATCTGGACTGGTTTGCAGTTTTGCTAGTCTGTCATTAGTTCATCCTTGTTCCTAGGTCATAGTCATTCTTTCTTTCCTCACTGGAAAGGTAATAAGAAATCCCACTCTGTCCTTCAGAAGATGTGGTTTAGCTCTATTTATTATTCAGTGCCACACAGCTTCAACATTTGGCAAATATCTTGATATGTAATACAGATAGATCACATGCACCAGGCCCACCAGTTACCAATTTTATTCCAGCAACCCAGAGAACATGCCAAATCCCCTGTTCACCAACAAGAGCTTTCTGTTAGACGCCAGCCTAGATTCTTAATCTGTCTACACTCAGAATCAATGGGTGCCCCAAGGGAAATAGGCCTGTAGGTTCTGAGAGTCGGTTCATCTCTCCTTCTATATTTGAATCTTGTTTTGGTGGTCTTTGCCCACCCCAGGCCCACCTCTCATTGATTTATGATTTTAAATACCAGTCAACTGTATAATACTTTAGTCTACTTTTCAGAAGCTTTCTATCTAGCATTTTAAACTTCTGCATAGCCTCAGAATACAGAAGATGCCACATGGAGCAAAGAATCACACATTTGAGGACATGCTTCTCGAGTCTGTCATTCTAGGCCCGTGTGACTGTTGAAAGCTTTGTTGGTTTTTCTCCTCTATGAAGACACTGCCTTGGCCAGGCCAGGTTAAGCTACCTCTCAGGCCAGAAGTAATCGTGACCTTGTTTTGGAATGAATCTCTCCTGCCCGAGATATTCGTCCTTCTAGTCCTCATTGCCTTATAGCTCTGGAATGCTTTTTAACTTCTGTAATTAATAACATGTTTTCCAAGTTTTTTTTCAGCAGGGACATAGGATTGCCACATATCACCATAAATAATCAGAAAACAAAAGCACATTTAATTATTAATACCTTTCTTTAGAATATATAGATATATATATATGCACACACATATACATAATACTCTTGTTTTTGAACTATCACAATAAACTGTGAACAGAGGGAAATGTATAAATATAGAAATCTCTAAAGATATAAAAACAAACACAAAACTTCAAATAACTTGTCAATAAAGTAAATATGGTAATATGATGTTGTTGCTTTTCTGGACTAGAGGAAGGTGCTTTTAAGAGATTTAGCGGCTTTTTCAAAGTGGAAAGACAAGGGTGGGTGTTTTGAGAGTCTAGTATAAAGCTGAACTTTAGATGTGAGACTTTAATAAATATTGCAAAATATTCATTAGATATATAGGAATTGATGCACTGAATAAAGTAAGGGAGTTTTGAGGAAGTGTTTTTTTAAGGCCTCTTGAAGAGTCTATGGTCTTTTGAAACCCTTTCAGCAATCTATTATTTGGGAAGGGTCCTTGAGGATAACTAGTTTTATTATTAGAAAAATGAACTTTCAGGAAGTTCCTGAAACAAACAAAGTTATCTGTTACTTTAAATTCACATCTTTACTCATGTTTTTTATAATAACCATATAGATATAATGCCAATAATTATATTAATGAATACAACTGAATATTAAAGTCATGTTATGAAGATATTCTCTTGGTCTTAATATTATTAAGATGTGTGGCTGGTTTTATTTCCCAAAGAAAAGAAGCCAGTGATGAAGTTTCAAAGAACCATTTTTATGTGATAATGACAATAACTTAGGAACATGTCAATAAAAAAGCAATTTTTTAGAAGAATTCTCACAATTGATGAGAAGGAAGCAAAGTAATTAGAAGTGCTGAAAGGCATTTTTGTTCTTTGTTTTGGTTTGGCGTCCTATCCCCCCTAGAAATCACATTTATTCTTATTTAATAAGGATGGGCTAAGTGTGATTTTGTATTCACTAAGGGCACTTTCCCTTGGGGGAGGGCATGTAAAGGAAGTCTTAGAATGACCAGTAATCCTTCCCCTCGCATTCATGTAGAGTAGACATGACACCTCAGAGTCATTTAAAAGAGCTTCCTTAGAACAACAACAACAAGGGTAACCACTGAGTCTATAGAATGGAGTCTGTTGAAGTGGGAAGTGGAGGTTCATTGGAAGCAAGAGTTCATGACTATGGGGTTTAATGAGTCTTTCCAGGGTCCTGGATGGGTATGGAAGTAAAGAAAAAAGACTCATCATCTGCCCCTCGTTTTAAAGTAAATTCTGCTTCCATTTGTTTGTGTCTTCCTTAATTTCTTTCTTCAGTGTTGTGTAGTTTTCTGAACACAGGTCTTTTACTTCCTTAGTTAGGTTTATTCCTAGGTACTTTATTAAGACAGATACCATGTGATCTCACCTTTAAGTGGAACCTAATCAACAAAACAAACAAGCAAGTGAAATATAACCAGAGACATTGAAATTAAGAACAAACTGACAGCAACCAGAGGGCAGGTAGAGGGGTATAATGGGGGGAAAGGGGCAAGGGTTTTCAGGACCAGCTATAAAGGACACATGGACAAAATCAAGAGGGGATTGGATCAGAGGAGGGAGGTGAGGATGGCTGGGGTTGGTGGGGGGAGTGGTGGAGGGAAAAATGCAGACAACTACACTTGAACAACAAGAAAATAAAAGTAAAATCTGTCTAAGAAGTCATTCTGCATGGCTCTCAAAAGGAGAAAGACGGGGCTTTAAGGTTTCAAACAGTGTTCGATCCTAACTTATAACTCCTTTAGTTGGGAGCCTTTCTAGAAGACGGTAACAGCAGGAACTGACGGAGATGAACATAAATGGCTGCAAACTTAGAGTCTTGACTAAGTTTAACAATGAAGGAGTGAGACCATTTCCATCGGGGAGGAATTCCTATAACGTGTGTGGTTATTTGGACAAAGAAAACTAAATCACAATACTCCAGTAGCAGTATCTGATGTTTTAGTCCCAAAGAAGAAGACATTCCAGGGGTTGTATAGGACAAACTATAGAGATATATAAAGAAAATATAAAATTCCTAGTTAATATATAGTTTTATTTTAAAAAGTATGAAACCATTAAAGTGTCTGTTTTGAATCCACTCATTGGCATGACAAACTTTCTCAGGTCTTGTTTCATGTTAGTTGTTCCATTTATAATAGAAGGTATGAGAGAAAAGCAGGATTTCGTGATGCAGAAGACCTGAAGAATTATCCTTGTGTTCTTATAGCTTTAGTTTGGTGTACTGTGGACTATTTCATGTATATTTCCATAATTAATTGGATTTGCTATTTACCCATGAAGCTTTAACTAAGTTAACCCACTCAAATGGATGAGGGTAAAACAAGAATTCTACAAAAGATGGGTTCATGATAGTTCCCACAAAGTAAGCACAGGAGCACAACACAGTTATAGTAGAGATGACAGTTTACTGATCAAAGTCCTTTTCACCAGCCTCATAATGAGGCAAAACATTTGTGACATAATAAATTGGACAGAAGGTATTCAAAATAATTCAGAATTATTAGGAATACCTGTTGAGAAGTAGATTTACACCTATGGGCATTAATAGTTTTTTCCTAAGAGTATATTTGCCCTTGAGATATTAGTGATAATATTAAACCACTGTTAACAGGAAGACATCTAACCAATTTATATCTATCTGTGTGAGTGCTTTCCAAGATATGTAACATACTAGTATAAAAATCCATTTATACACTACAAACGTCAATAAATATCCACATAATGTATTGGGGGCATACAATCGAAAAGAGTAGATACCATTTAGAATATTTAGATTCAATTTAGAAAAGCAAAAAATTCTCATTTTTCAGACTGCAAATGAACATTAAAACTACTTATTTAGGAAAGATTCAATAAAGAAGAAGGAAAAATGCTGGCAGCTTCTGATGATAAGAAATGAATGAAAGTCCTCAAAATAATTTCTCATGAAGTCATTAAAACCATTAAATCAGGTGCCTGGATAATCTTGAAACTCCGTTCATTTGCAAATCTTCCTCTAGACTCTGCAGATACATCTTTATAGTCAACTATATGGTAGTGAGAAGAAAAGAAATGTGGATTGGTCAAATTCAAGGTCACGTAGGTATAAAACCTTTTACTATTTGGAATACACAGCCAAGAGGTTCAGGGATGCTAAAAGCCTCTAGTTTGATGATGTAGACTGGGTAGAAGAACCAGACTCATAGCTTACAGTATTTCCTTTGAATGCATTCCACTGGACTCCATATGCCTTCCCTGTACTATCATCAACAAAAGAGTTCATGGATATTATAAAAGTACTCAAGTAATATATATACATGACATCTGTAAGGCTTTAAACTAGTGTGTGCAACTTCAATCCTCACAATTTCAACAACACCAGCAGTGTTCAAACCATTCTACTAAAACCCAAGGATCTTCAGGAAATCCCCAGGCACTTCCATGATGGAGGGAAGAACAAAGTTTGTTATAATTAACTATGCTCTGGTCGTTTTTACAAGCATAGTTTCCTTTGATATTAGAAGGTAGTCCCCTATTACACATGCTGGAATCAAAGGTGTTACCTGGTTCTGATTATGTACAGTAACTTCATTCTTTGTAAGTCTTATTCCCCCTGTAGATGCTTAAAAAAAATCCTGGCAGAAATTAAGTAAATGAGTAACAAAGTGTTTGTTAGGCACAAATTTTTCAATATTTAGAAAAAACTGAAAACCTAGAGATATTAATAAGAAAATGAATAATACATCCATTTCTAAAGAAGTTTTTGCTCTGGCCTCATGTGGCTCAGGTGGTTGTAGCACTCTCCCATAAACAGAAAGTTTGCGGGTTTGATCCCCAGGCAGGGCACACGTGGTTTCTGGTTTGGTCCCCAGTCAGAGCACATAAAGGGAAGCAACAGATTGATGTTTCTCTCTCAAATTGATGTCTCACTCTCTCTCCCTAAAAGCAATGAAAAAATGTTTTCATGTGAGGATAAAAATAAGAAAGGAGATTTTCTAAGAAATGTGTATGTAATCTTTGGAGAAAAATGTCAGTTAAATTGCTTATTTTTATCATAAAATAAACCAGACCTTACCATAATTCATTATTAAGCAAACTTACCCTCTACCTCTTTATACAGTACTTATATATTGTGATTCCCACTCAAAAAAATTACAAATATTTTCTCTTCTATTCTATCTCTATTGACAGAAGTTTGGATTAAAGGCAATTGGACAATCAAGATAAAAAACTGTGACAAGTGTTTAAAAATATCCTCCACATTTAAATAGTCAATTTAGCAAAACAAAATTTCTCATTTTCATGCAAACGTTTCCAAATGGCCAATGGGTATTAAAGCTGCTTACTTTGGAACTATTCAACAAAGGTGAAACATTTCTGCCAGTTTTCAAAGATAAAAAAAATGGACATAAATCCTTGAAGCATGTTCTTATGAAGTCATTAAAACTAACAAAACAGGTGACCGCATCATTGTGAAACTCAGTTCATTTGCAACTCTTCAATAAAATGTTTTATATGTCTTTACATTCTCTTTCAAATTAATATCAGAGAAACTATTTGCCTTTACTGGATTATCTTTTAAATTGAGAGACATACATAGTCAGTAAATGAGGTTATATTACTAATTAGCATACCATCTTCACTACCTGTAGTACACTACAAAAAAAAATGTGGCTTTCGTTTTATCACAAAGATGAAACAAAGTTATCTTTCAGGGTTTGAAATTTCTGTGATCTTTATGCTTAATAAACTCAGTAAAAGGCATTTAAATTACATCACTTTTGTCTTGGAAGTTAAATTGGGAAATATTGCATTCTCTGAGATGATAAACTCTGTAAAAGATAAATTATCATGAGAAATAGTTTTAATTGATTTACCATAATAAAAGTTATGTGACTTTGAAGTGCAAATGACACATTAAAATGAATCTACAGTATGTTGATAATAAAGTGGCTTCTTTGTTAATGGAATTACTGACACTGCAGATGCTTTCAGGAGTGATGTCTTCTACTATTAATCAAGAAACATCAGTGTAAAACGAGTATGCTCTTTATTTAAATCCCAGACCACCTTCCTCCCTTTTTGTTTTGGAGTAGTTCAATATTAAGGTCCAAATACTTACTGGAGATTCTGGTCATCATAAAATGTCAATATTAGTTTAGCTCTTCCACTTCTGCTCTTTTTCCTGAAAGTCTTTATTACAAGCCCAAGTTCTCCCTGTGTTTGTTAATCAGAAAGATTATCAGAGCAGAGGCAATGACAAAGTCCATGATGAAGTTCAAGTTTAGATGCTTATATATACATAAACTAATAAAATTTCTCTCACATGTAAACTTCAATAGAGTATATTCCAAAAGTTTCTGAACAGTAATATTCAAAGGAAATAAGTGAGTTCCTGAGAGTTGTTTTAGACAAGAATAAAGTATTAATATTTCAAAATCACATGCGAGTTCAATAAAATAAAAAAAGTAATTACATTTCATAATCTGTGACTTTTATTTAAGTATCTTGCACGAAACAACATTTTACCTGAACTGTTGGAATAGTCTGAACACTAATATTGTTCAGTTTATTTGCCAAATTATTGTATTAATCGTATAACTCACCAGTATATGATTCTATTTAGTCAGTAGCAGTGTATGCAAGTAATTTTTAGAATATTCAATCTCTGCTTTATAACTGAAAATTAAGTTAAAATCCCCTGCTACTCTCATCTTCCAAGCAACTTGGAGTGATTTGACTGGCAGAGCGGACAGGGAGAGGAGCCAGAAACACAGGGCCACATGGCTGTGTCAACGCTAATCCCACCGAGTGTCACTGAACAGCACGGGGCACACACCATTCAACATCAGTTTACTTGCCCCAGGAAATTCTAAATAAGAATCATTCAGGGACATAAAGAAAGTTAATACCAATAGGAATTACAAATGTTGGAGCTATAAAATCCAATAATCACATATTTAATACCTAACTTTTGAGGGACATTTGTGCGATCTTGTCTTAATAATTAACACGAACTTTATTATTTACTGAATTCTTATACTAAATTTAATATAAGGTATCCACTCATCCTAGTTAACATAAGTTAATAAATTATAAGCATCTATGCTTTATAAGTGATATTACTTGACATAATTATATAATCTACATCCATAGATTTTAACAGAAATAAGCTATGATTAAACTAGTAATGCTTATATGATAATAGTAAAATATATATAAAAGAAAGCATTTCTAAAATATGTTATTTGAAATGTGACATGTGAAGACTAACAATAATTTTATTAGAGCCATTTGCAAACCAAGTAAAATGGGAATAAAATATTTGACTGAAATTGGAAGACATTTTGAAATCAGGAAAAGCTCAATGTTTGATATTTCAGTTTAAAAGAAATTGTTTCTAAGGACTGTTTGATTTTTACATTCTTAACTCTATTTTGTTGATAATTCTATTGCCTTGATAATATTTATGCTTTGAAGACATTATTTAATCCCAGAAGATACTGAGCCGTGGTTAAAATCACAGAGGCAAACATCGGAAGTTTTCTAGCATGCATTCATTTACAAATTTGCACCGCTCATGCATACTTTATCCTCTCAACCTGGAAAGCTTCTATCTGATTTTGGAGTGGCTGTTTAAACAAAAATAGATGTTTATCTCTTTAAAATTTTTCCAGGAACTGTCACTTTCCCATTTACTGAAGCGATGTTGTGACAGAATGTGTCAGCTTCTCCCACAAATGAAAAGAGATATAGACTTGTATTTACTTCAGCTGAAAAATAAGTAGTCATCAATTTAGAGGAAAGTGTTTTCCCATCTGAAAAGATGAAGTAAATAGGAGTGGTTGAAAGAAGAAAGTATTCCCTAATACTTAAAAGGCATGTGTAAACCAAAGATATAACACTGATTCATTTTTGGTATGATCCTGGAGTGGATAATCTCATAATATGTAGAGGTTGATACTTCACTATGTGTCTTTTGTAGCACATGATTTTGTTTTAAAAATGATAAATGCTTATGCAGATAACCTCCCCACATTCTCTCCTAAGCAAGCTAAAAGTTTCAGAAATATAAAGAGAGATAAGAAAAAATCATCTCTAAGAAACAGTTTAGAGTAGCATGATATATTCAAAACAAACAACTGGTATAGATTTCAAAAGTTTTGTACTTTATTAGGAGAGTTGAATGAATAGTAAAGATCTCAGCAGACACTAAACATTAAATACATATTTCAGTACATTTTATTAAATATTATTTTATAGTTGTTGAGAAATTTCATAGGATAAAATTTTATTAAATAATAGCACTGGATGCACTGAAATGAACAACATTGACGCTGAACAGGAGATGTGCAGTGATGGGCCTTTGTTCAAAGGGGACTAGAGTTGTGCAGTTAAACTCAAAACCACTGCCTCTAATAGATCAGAGAAAGCAACCCAGCATAAAAACAGAAAATAAAATTAGGCACTTTTGGGGATATATCTCTCTGACTAAATATATGACTTCTGTAGATTACTTACCTACAAACTACTTAAATTTTTTTATTTTGTTTTCCCATCTGTTAAACAAGCAAAATAAAACCTATTTAATAATATTTCTGTGAGAATTCCATGATTCTAAAAATATATTTCTTATAGTTAGAAATATATATATGTATCAAAGCTGCTGGTCTTGCAATGACTTTCATTTAAATTTTCACTTACATGGAGAATTCAGCAAGACTTAAGAGGAACAAGTTAATATCTTAATTTCTCTCTTTTTTGTATTGGAAAGAAACAGAAGGAAGGAAGGAAAAAAGGGAAGGAGGAAGGGAAGGAGGGAGGAGAAAGAAATAAGATGGCAATCACTTTCCAAAGCAGCATAGATAAATTTTAAATATCCGTGGAAGTCATAGCAGAGATATTTGAAATTTTCATGTAAATGGTTTATTTTCATGTTTCTATTTTAATATTAAACTAAAAATTATATTAGCATAACATGTTCAGCTGGAAGATCACTTATTCTAAGCATTAGTGCATTATTTTAGAGCTCATGATTTTTTGTTTATGATCTCATTAGCACCACATTGTAATACTCATCATGTTGTTTGTTACTGAGAAAACGGCACGAATATTTAATACATAAATAAAACTTATTAAATGAAAGCCAAAGTGATATCTTGATCTGTCACAATAAAGTTCTGCAATTACCAAAATAGTAGTAGTAAAATAATTCATCTAGAGTTAACACATGAAACATGGTAGTATAGGTATGCCACAAGCCAAAGAACATAGATATAAGTTACATGATATTCAGATTTTGAATGACAATTTCAATCCCAAGCAATTGTTTTTCATTAAATTAGTTCTTTGAGTTTCAACATCATTACACAGTTATAAGCATTTGAGGAGAACACCATACACTGGGGATACAGCTATGATCCTATAAAATATTTATACATGTGTCTTATATTGGCAATAATTATTATTATCTTCCCTGCACATTTTGTTTCCCTGGAAGTATTTCCCTGAAACTTTTTATTTTGTGTAAATTTTAAACCTACACAACAACCAAACTTTTCTTTATTGCCTATATCTTCTCCTAGCTCCCTCACATGCCACAGATACCCATCATTCTCCCTTTCTAAGAGAAGTGTCTCCTTTGCCATTTTTGATTCATAGCATATAGTAATGATGCTTCCTTCATTATGACTTTGAGGGTATATTCTCTTTTTGGAGATACATCTCTTTGTGTCCTGGATGAAAGTTCATATTTTCCTGATTTACTCTCTCAATTTAAGGAGCATTTCTTCCAGTAGCATTCTGAGGCTGGGAACATGGGGAATATATTTTTGAGAACTCGCCTGTCTGAAAATGGCATTAGACAATCTTACACTTACATTTAATAGAACTTGTGGCCAAGATGGAGGTATAGGTAGATATGCTTTTTTTTTTCTGCACACAACCAAAAGAAGAAGAGCAACCAATTTAAAAACAAAAAAAACAACTAGAACTGCCAGAAAACTGAACTATATGGAAGTCCAACAACCAAGGAGTTAAAGAAGAAACATTCATCCAGGCTGGTGCACCAAGACAAAGAAATATGGCCAAAATGAAAGAACAGATCAAAACTCTAGAAAAAAGAGCTAAGTGACGAGAAGATAGACAACCTATGTGACCCAGAATACATAATACTGATAATGTAGTTGTATATTTTATAGGGTTTCCAGAAAAAGAAGAGGAAGAACAAGAAATTAAAAACTCATCTGAACAAATAATGAAAGAAAACTTCCCCAATCTGGTGAAGGAAATAGACTTCTAGGAAGTCCGGGAAGTCCAGGAAGCTCAGACGATCTCAAAGAAGTTGGAACCAAGGAAGCATAGACCAAAGCACATCATAATTAAATTACCCAAGATTAAAGATAAGAAGAGAATCTTAAAAGCAGCAAGAGAAAATGAGACAGTTACCTACAAAGGAGTTCCCATAAGACAATCAACTGATTTCTCAAAAGAAACCTTTCGGGCAAGGGGTTGGAAAGAAGTATTCAAAGTCATGAAAGGCAAGGACCTACATCGAAGATTGCTCTATCCAGCAAAGCTTTCATTTAGAATGGAAGGGCAGAATAAAGTGCTTCCCAGATAAGGTCAAGTTAAAGGAGTGCATTGTTACCAAGCCCTTATTATGTGAAATGTTAAAGGAACTTATCTAAGAAAAAGAAGATCAAACTACAAACAGTAAAATGACAATAAACTCACACCAATCAACTGAACCTAAAAAACATAAACAAAAACAAACTAAGCAAACAACTAGAACAGGAACAGAATCAGAAATGGAGCTCTCATGGAGGGTTATTAGTGGGGAATGGGAGCATGGGGGAAGGTATAGGGAATAAGAAACATAATTGGTAGGTACAAAATAGACAGGGGAGGTTAAGAATAGTTTAGGAAATGCACTGGCTTGTGTGGCTCAGTGGATTGAGTGCCACCTGTGAACCAAAGAGTCATTGGTTTGATTCCCAATCAGGGCACATGCCTGGGTTGCAGGCCAGGTCCCCAGTAGGGGGTTCATAAGAGGCAACCCCACATTGATGTTTCTCTCCCTTGTTCTCTTCCTCCTTGCCCCTGTCTCTAAAAAATAAATAAATAAAATCTTTAATTCTTTTTAATTAAAAAAAAGAAACTATAGGAAATGGAGAAGCCAAAGAACTTATATGTACTACCCATGGACATGAATTAAGTGGGACAATGCTGGAGGTAGGGGTGTACAGGGTAAAGGGGAATAAAGGGGAGAAAAAAATGGGACAACTGTAATAACATAATCAATAAATGTACTTAAAAAAAAGAAAGATCATGTTGCCATATAACTACAGCTTGAAATTTTTTCATGATGACAATATGTAGGAACCAGAGAAGAATGTTCCCTTGACAAACAAGCTTCGCTATGTGAGATTTTTGAGTTTATTGCTGTGTGTGTCTGTTTTTTTAACTAAATGCATTTCTGTTATCTGCACAGGAATCTAGAACTTCATTCAGTTTTGAAAGACCAAGACTGGTGATTAGCTAGAAATTTATGAAGCATTTCACAGAAACAAAGAGACTGAAGAGAGGGTGACCCCCCAAATCTGTATATAAACTATTCCCAAACACGCAGCTGATCACCAGACTCTACAGGTACAGAGAAAAATTCTGGAGGGGCAGAATAAAATGGCAGTAAGCTAAAATAAGCAGCAGGCTAAACCATAGGCAAGAACTGAGCAGAGAGCAGCTACTTGTGAAGAAAACTTAGTTTACGGTTTGCCTAGGAAGTCGCATGCCTGCCAGACAAGAAGTTAAGAACCCTTTGGGAAGGATAACAGAATCAGAGTCACTACTACATTTCTTCTCTACTGTGTCTAGTTTTCGATCACTATTTTATAGTCATTCAAAGAAATGGAAGCAATGTCTATACAACACTCAGGGTAAAAGGCCCGGTACAAAAAATGATTCCAAGTCAGCCCACACAGGTGTTGGGCAGAGCAAACCAATACTTCAAAATAGTTTTCATTAATATATGCAAATTGAAAAGGCCACAACAAGAGGGGAGACAAATGACTTAAACAGAGGTAGAGAAACTATAAAAAATGGAAAAGCTAATCAGTACAATAGCTGAAAAAAATACACATTAGGTCATCTCAGCAGAGACTGGAAATGGCAGAATTTTCAACCTGGACAGCATAGGGAAAGTATTTAAGAAAACTGAAATGAGCCTCAGAGACCCATGGGAAATATCAGGTGATAAAAAAAAAGGATGAAAACTGGATTTCAGAGTGAGAGAATGTACAAAAGGAGGAATATTTAAAAAAAAGAGTGAATGATTTTTTAAAATAATTACCCCCAACAGGATAAAAACAATAATAATTACAAAAAAAACCACTCCTGGGTGTAGCTGAAAGCCAGTGATGCAAAGAACATCTCGAAGGTAGCTAAGCACTTTCCATGCAGGGGAAAATACATACAAAAGAAAATGATATGACTGATGGCTAGTTCTCATCATAACATGATATCCTATATACTAAAATAAAAAAATATATAACCTGCCAAACTTTCTTTATTAATTTATGTTTAAAAAATAAAAATTATATAAAGACATGTTCATATTAACAAAAAGTTGAAAAAAATCACCACCAGACCTGCATTGTAAGTTCTTCAAGCTGAAAAAAATGACCCCAGGTGGCAAGAAAGATAGAAATGAAAAGCACTAAAATGCTGAAAATGGAAAATGTACACGCACAGAAACACACACAGTTTTGTCTCTCTCTCCTTAAAAACATTTAAGTATTGAAAACAAAATTTATAGTATTATATTGTTGTGCCTGTAGATATAATATAAATGAAAACATTAGTAACAGAATAAACAGAAACACATCAATGCAAGTACATTTGCAATATTTCAGCAGAAGTATTTTAATATTAAATGTAAGGAGATTGCAACAGGTTAAAGAAGCATATTTTAATTCTCAAAATAATCATGAGAATATCAATGTAAATAGATATACCAATAAAGAATTTTTTTAAAATATTGCTTTTTGATTGACAAAAAATAAATTAAGAAAGAAGAAACAGATGACCAATATAAAAACCTGAAGGCAATGGGAAAATAAATGTCAAAATGTCATAAATCAATACAACTATATCATTGGTTATATAAAATATAACTGAACTAGACATTCCAATCAAAATTCTGAGGTAAGGTAAAAATAAAAACTAAACTAATGGCAAGAACTAACTATGTTGTCTCTAGGATACATGTTCTACATAAATATATATACTTAAATAGTTCAATATAGATGGGGAAATTTACCCAGCAAACATAAAAGCATGAGAAAGTTTGGAGTGGTTTAATAAACATTAGAACAATAAGCATCCTTAAAAGGAATATTATTAAGGTAATAATCAAGAGCACCTAATTATGAAAAAGTTCTATATATGTAAAAGATATAATAATTATAAATATATAGCTATACCTTATAACTGAGCTTGAAAATACATTTAAAAATTAGAGAACTAAAGAGCAATATATAATAATACAGTTAATAATTTTAACACCCTCACTCTAGTAAACGATGGGAAAACTATATCAAAAAAGTCTTCAGAAATATACAAATCTCCTTCACCTGATTGCCACACAGTTTGCATGATATACTTCTTAAGAGCACATGGGATATTACTCAATATAGATTATGTTTAGTTCATCACTGTTTTGATAAATTTAATTGAAGTTATATGGGCACATTCTCTAAGTGAAACAGAATTAATTTTGAGAATAACAATAAAAATTTGACAACAGCTCTAAATATTTGGAAAGAAGATATTTCTAAGTGACTCATGAGTCAAATAAAAAATGACAAGGAAAATTAGATAATTTCTTGAATAATAATAAAAACTCAGAACATAACAAAATTTTTGGTATGAAGCTGAAGCAATCTTAGGGTATAATTTACAATTTTAAATGTTTTTATTTAAAGACTATCACCTAAATCCAAAAAATCAATGCTTAACTTTAGGAGTCTAGAAAAAGAAGTGATATAAGATCAAGTAAATATGAGGAAAGACACAATAAAAAATGGAAATACATTAAATAGGAAAAAGATAAGCAATAGAGAAAATCTACAAAACCTCAACCTGTTTAATTGAGAAATCAACCAAATTAGTACCCCTCTGGCTAGATTGACCAAAAAAAATGAGAGACAGAGAGGCTCTGCTGTTGGTAAGCCACCTTATGTGTGGTATTTTATTTCAGCAGCCTGAACAAACTAAGATAATCAACATTGTAGAAGCTATTCATTCCTAAATGAGGTCTGTGCATTATTAAATATCAGAAACAGTAACATAGAATAATGCTTCCTAACCAGTTTGGGGATTGACTCAAAAGGGTCAAACACATTTTTACAGCAGTCACAAAAACTCTTTCAGCTGAGTTCCGACCAGCTGTTTAATGAGGGCCGCTATGAACTTCACACTACATTACCGTGTGGCATTAGTCTTCTTCGGTATCTTCAAATATTCATGTCCTCCTTAACTCTTCTATTCCAAGCTGTTCAAATTACCTTCCAAGGAGAAAATATGAATTGTCCAACTTGAAACAGTTCATGGATATCTTGAATCTTGTACAATGAGTTTTTGAAAGTGTCTCAAAACACTCCACAGAGATTTTAAAATGAAATCAAATGTAAAGCAACTCAGTGGAGAATAAAAAGTTTCTATCATCATCTTCTTGTTGCATTGAATATAAACTTGATTTTGGAAGCAATGTTAACTGGATCTTTTAATGTTTTCTGGCTCTATCAGCAAATCTTTCTCAGCTGTTCTGAACTAGCAGTCCGGAAAACCTCCCAAAAATTGTTGGGGAGAGAGGGTGAAGCTAGAGGAAACTCAAGCAGAGAGGCTCTGATACCCCACTTGAGCCTTAAACATAGGAAATCCAGTTTTATGTTTGTAT
This sequence comes from Carollia perspicillata, assembly GCA_004027735.1. NCBI lineage: Eukaryota > Metazoa > Chordata > Mammalia > Chiroptera > Phyllostomidae > Carollia > Carollia perspicillata. Next base: position 44,106 of record PVKM010002995.1, read on the forward strand.
ATACTATACTGAGATTCATTATAAAGTTACTTCTGTAACAGTGGGAAATTGTAAGGGTGGGAAATTGTACCCACCCCACCATTCTTTTGACATTGTTTTTGTCAGTGCTGACTCTGACTAATATGCAGCTTGCAGATGAACAGCATGTTTGAGTAAGAATCCTAGGAACTAAGTTCAGAAGATACCGACTCTGACCTTCAGGCATCTCAGCTCCAGGTGAAATGCGGGCCTTCAACCATGGAGCCAGGATGACATGAAAGCAGGATGATGGGTCCAGGATGACACTCACCGGGCCATCACTTGCCTTATTGGAATGGACTGTGCTAGTTGGCAGGTAGAGAACCTTTCAACCTCTCCCTGGATCTCTTTGCTCTGTTCCCCTTTCCCTCCTTATAAAAACCCCTGCATCCACTGAGATACAGAGATGGGCTTTGAGATGTGAGCCCCGCATCTTCCAGATGGCTGGCATCTGCAAATAAACCACTTTCCTTTACATCAGCACCTGCCTCTCAAGTGTTGGCTTTCACAATGGCAGGCAGCCAGACCGGCTTTTTATTATATTTCTCAACACAGTTTCTGGAAAAAATATTGTTCTATACTTATCCTCAAACAAACATTTACCTTAATCTCTAATTTCTGATCTCTAAATATTAGGACTAAGATTTTATTATCTCTCATTGTTGATGCTAATGTACCAAGAATCAAATAGGGTAGTTGAAGTTTGTGATGTCTTTCTAGTTTTTACATCTTTGCAGTTTGACTTGGTGTAAAACAGGACTTCTGAAGGCGTTTCTTGCAATTTCTCTTTATACTGTGTCTTATTATTCAATTTTATGCCCTCTTGGCTAGCCTCTCAATCGAAATACTTCACTACATTTTATAAATATGCACTGATTTGAATTTAATGAATATATTTAGAATATTTTATTGGATTAAAGAATAGAAGTATCAGTTAATTTTAAATCTGTCAAAGACGAGATATAATCAAAAGCAGATACTAAAATAAATACATGCAAACAAAGAAATTGCCATCTATTTTAAGATTCTTGTATATAAAAGCCTTATTTTTGAGAGGTAGAATACTAACATCTATTATCCATTATGTCCCACTTCACTCTCCATACATTTGTGTTAAACAGTCATGAGGCATGCATCTAAACTTTCCTTAAAAATCAGCAAAATTACATATTTCCAAGAGCCTCACAAAGACCAAGACTGTGCATTTTCTTTTAATGACTACTGATCTTACCTCTGAGGGTACTATTTTAACATTTTAAAATTTTCCAGAATATATATGAGATATATATGCACACCCTAAATATTCTGAAAAAATTTAAAATGTTTTTTCTTGAAAACATAACAACTTATTCAAATTAAATAAAATTATTATCAACAATTTTATTAAGCTCTTTTTTCCAGTGCAGAAAAAGAAATTCATGAAAGCTATTTAACAACAAATGAGGTTACTATATTGTAAATGAATGAAAAATGAGGCCCAAAAGTCTAAATAAAAGAAATAGGTAAATGTGTAAGCAAGGGAGAAAAAATAGATTGCCTTGATTTTTGGTTTATAATCTAAGACAATGGTTATATGATGAGGCTAGCTCAAAGATTTAAATTGCAATGTCACATAAATGAGTTGTATCGCATCAAGCTCACAGGATTTAAGAGGCAGTTCATTCCCTTTACCACACATAGACATGCTCTTTGTCTACCAACCTATCCATTATACTCGCCTGCCTTTTAAGCAACCCAACTTCAGCAGTATACTTAGAACAGACAGATCTCAGATAGAGAGAACCCATGCCCTGGCCTCACCACTCACAATACCCAAGCATAATTTGTAAATCTAAACTCTTGAAATGGAATGCATTTTAGGTTAGGGGTAATATATTAGAGGAACATAGATAATCGAAGTGCTTGTGAAAACATATGGTGGTATGCTAACCTCACAGAGGTTCCGATTTGCTCTCTAAGTCACCCCAAAGAAATTCTCCCTGTGGGATTTTGCCTTTAGAGAGACAAAGTGAATTGATTCTGTTGAAATATTCATTAAAGTAAAAGGCTTCATTTACTATTCCAAAAGCAATTAATCAGTTTTTCTCATTCTGTGTAGTACAGTACTATCTACCACTTCACAGAATGCATTACTATTCTAGGAAAAGGCAATGTATTGGCACAAAAATTGATAGGGTCTGCTAAGAAAGTTAGTGAAAGCCATAAAAAGTTAAATTTTATTTAAATATAGAAAACTTTGAAAGAGCCAGAATAATAAAACTACTTAGAGATAGCAATTCATTTTTTAAATAAAGAAAAAGAAAACATGACTATTAAGTATACCTTTGAAGAGTTTAAAATTTGTTCAATGTAATTTAAATCCAAGCATAAGAAAAGTAATTTCATGAAAAACGTAAGAGTAAATATTGATTTTTATCAAGAAAGGTCCCCCCAAATACATATAGAAATGATAAGAGCTAGTACTTTTGATCATGAGGAAAATGACAGTTTCTGTAAAGTCTCTTTATGTTCACATATTCATGATTAATTATTCTTTAACCATATGTAGAGCACATCAATCCTGGGTCACCACCTGAACATACTCCAGGTCAATAGTTATAGGATGTTGTCAGCCAAAATATATTCCTTTGACAGCATTTCATTGCAATATGTAAATCATTGTGTGGTATTCACATAGTATACAATAAAAAAATTAATGCATTTTTGCCAATTGAATTAGAAATTCTAAACATAAAATTGTAATTCCAAAACTTTAAGTAAAGGAAAGGTATAATCCACAGAAACATGTATCTCTCTTGTAAGAATGAATGAGGTGTCAAACACAGTGCTCGACTTTCAGTAAGCTCAAACTAATGGTAACTTTTTAATTTTCATATTATTACTCAAGTTTTTAAATACCATATGAGATATTAATATAGAAATAAGGCACAGGATAGCTAACATTGTCTGTTTGGGCAAAAATCTATAGACCATGGATAGGAAAACCATGTATAACATAAGAACCAAACTAAGTTTTCTAACACAGAGGTTTTGTATGCAGGTCTTAATTATAATAGCCGATACAGGGAAACCAACAGTCATTATCTAAACAATCATTAGAATTCTGACCTGTGTCTATGAACTTGGTGGCACCATGTTCATTATCCTGCTTCAACTTGATGACAACCTATGACAGGAGCATTGTGGTTTCCACCTTGCAGAAAACAGGCTCAAAGAGCTTAGGTGACTTGTCAAAGATCATCAACTTAGAAGTAGCAAATCTAGAATATATATAGAATTTTCTTTCGTCTATATCACAATAATTTCAGCTATTCCCTGGATAACAGCATATTGGCAGCATTTAATCTATGTGGTTTAAAATATGCCATTTTTTTGTTGTTTAATTTACGTCATTTACAATATGTGGTTATAAGTCTTAAGGAAAACACTGCAAACTCTGTGTTCTCTCTTGCCTCTCAGTTTTTACATATGTGATTTCTGCTACCTACACTGGTGCTCTGCTCCCAGCAGGCCTGAGACTAGAATGAATCAAGTGAAGCCCTTGCTCAGGTGAAAAAATTAAGGGAGGTCTGAAACAAAAATTGAGACAAATAATATTTTAATAAATATTTTTTAAAATACTACTGATTCACATATATATTTAATGTGGGAAAACATTAATATACAAATAATTTGAGTTGTGGAGAGCATTGATTTAAAAATTGAATTTGTGGTCACAAGTAAATGATTTTTAATTAATAGGTCAGCATTTCTCAAAGTATAGTCTATGTACCACTTGGTACTCCTGAGGGTGGGATGGGAAGGACCTTGGGAGGGGGTGGGGAGTAATGAGATTCTTTTAGAAAACCTTTGAGGTCAAAAGCATTCTCATAATAATATTATGATGCTATTTGCCTTTTCACTGTGTTAATATTTGCACAGATGATATCAAAAATAGGTGGCTCTTTATCATAAATCAAGGCAGTAGCATCAAACTCTAAAGTAGTTACTATTTTCTTCCCTGCCACAAATTTGCAGGGGAAAAACAAAGTCCAGTTTCACCTAAGAATGCCTTGATAAAGTAGTAAATGTTATTAATCTTATTAAATCTCCTTGAATTATATGTTTTAATACTCAATGGGACAAAATACAATGTACAACTGCTGCATACCGAAATATGATTATTATTTTGAGAAAAAGCACATGCTTCATTGTCTAACCTATGAGTTAAATTAGCCACTTTATCATACACAATTTTTAAATGAAAGAGGAACTTGGAAGGTATGTATGGCACTCAAACTTTGGTATTTGGTAGGCAGTTTCTTGATAATGTGGAAAAAGTCTGTTAATTATGAAAAAAAACATTATTCACTCAGGGCTGATGACAAATTTCAAATGTTCAAATGAAAACAGAAGTTGGAAAACTTGTATCTGCTACCTTGACCTTAGGTGATTCTGAACTGTGATGGGATTATAGTTGTTATTAACAAATATCATTTTCCTATGTTATATTATGTGATGTTATACTATTTAAGCATTCTGTACAACTCCTTAGTATTTTCCAAAACACCAAAACACAGTTTATAAGTCATACTCAGGTAAAAGTCTGTTCATAGTGCAAAATAGTGCTGGTGAGGATGTGGAGAAAGGGGAACTTTTTGCACTGTTGGTGAGAATGCAGACTGGTGCAGCCACTGTGTGTGGAGATACCTCAAAAAATTAAAAATAGATCTATATTTTGACTCAGTAATCCCACTTCTGAGAATATAACCCAAGGAACCCAAAACACTAATTTGAAAGAACATAACCACCCCTTTGTTCATTGAAGCATTATTTATAATCACCAAGGTATGGAAACCACCCAAGTATCCACCAGTATATGAGTGGATAAAAAACCTATGGGACCTTTACACAATGGAATACTACTCAGCCATAAAGAAGAAGGAACTCCTAGCCTTTATGACAGTATGAATGGACCTAGAGAACATTATGTTAAGTGAAATAAGCCAGTCAGGTAAAGACAAATACCACATGATCTCATTCATATGTGGAATATAATGAACAAAATAAACTACCAATGAACATGGGGGCAGACTCATAGATGGAGAGTAGGATGACAGCTGGCAGGGGAGGTTTGGGAGTGGAGGGATTGAGCCCAAAGTAAAAAGGACTCATGTACTTGACAACAGTGTGGTGATTGCTGGGAGGAGGGGATACAAGGAGACTAAATGGTAATGGAAAAAAATACAATACAAGCTAAATAAAAAAATTTTGTTCCATTCACAAATGCCTTTAAAAAAGAGAGTGAAAACAAGAAAAAAGGCTTATATAGTATTTGTATGATGCCTCTTCTCAATAATCTACTACACATCAGTAGCACCTACAATGCCAAGTGCCTCAGCTGTGCCAAGAGCCCTGATCTTTTTGACTGTGGTCCCAAGTGCTGTTTCTTATGTCTAGGTCCACTTGGCCTCACTCATACTGGGCACCAATCAATTTGGATTCATTTTCAAACCTTTGCTTGTTTTTACCTCCAAAACCCAAGGGTGAGAGTTTACCTAATAAAGAAACAGATTAAAAACTATATAATCATAAACTGAAAAAAAAGTGATATGAAAGCAATGAACAGAGAATTGAGGTGCAGGATAAAGAAAGGACCAAGTTCAGAGACTTGGATAGTCTCAGGAGGAATCAGTTAAGCCGAGAACAGTTAAACTAAGAAGGTCAGGATGGATCTATAGACTGGTTCCATGTTCATTACCTTTCTACTCTCATTAATATTTGCACAATATTTAAAAATATATATTATAATAGAATATTTTACCAGTTGTCTTGATCTTTTCTTCTTGGCAACTCAAATTATGCAGAATCACAATTGTAATTTATGAATAAATTCATTTTGTTTGTAAATTTTGTGGGCTTTATATTATTAATTAATTTAATTACACATCACTTACATATAAATGCTATCTTAAAATCCCTAAATGCAATTGCTTTTGGCTAAAAAGCATGTGCTTCACTGCCTTAGCACTCTTTGTTAAGTAAGCAAAAATCCATCAATCAATCAATCAGTTAATTTAATTGCTATTCATGAAGAATAAATTCAAAGAAAGTACACTTTTCTAAAAACAAACACATTTTTTCATACTAGCCAATAATACATGGGACTTACCACAATGAATCAAAGAAGATATGCATAATTTATAGAGAAAAATATAAAAATTCATCAAAAGTCGTGAAAGACATTAATGAATGGAGAGATATTATATGTTCAATGATATGAAGAAATGTTACATAAGATATCAACTGATTATAATCACACTCAAACTAGCTAAAAAGTGATCCTACAATATATACAGATAATCTAAAAATAGAAAATGTAATATTAAAGAATAAGAAAGTGTGTAAAAATATTTGTGGGGGAGGTGGTTAGCAACAGTTTATAATAGTTTTTACTATTTTAAAACTATTTAAAAAATGAAATACCTAAAATTATTGAGGGGTTACTAAATTGAAGGCATTATTGTAAGTTCTATGCATTAACTTGTTTATATTATGAGTAACTCAAAGAAATGTAAATCAAAGGCAAATGATGACAGTACCCAAGTTTACACTAAATAGCAGAAACAAAAACACATGTAGTCAGTCCAGCTTGCTTTCTTAACTATTGTGCTGCACTTTCTTGTTTCCTTATGTATTTAATGTAATTTTGGTATAGGAATTAACAGATTGGTAGGCAATAAGAGAGACCCCCCAAACCACATTCAATTAGGCATGCTAGGAAGAAAATTGTTAACAGCTGGGCTGAGATCTACTATCAAACATACGAAGGAAGTGCCCCTGAGAATAGAAAGGCGATCTGAACAAATTTCCTCATAAACATCTTCATGAAAGATCTTCCGGTAAACACATCAATGATATCAGTTCATGGAAAAGGAAATGATATTTTTTAATCTGTCAAGAATATGTTATGGATGACAAATTTGGAATCTATGAATTTGGAGGCTATGGCTCCTTAGGATATGTAACTTTTAGAGTATAAAGTGGAGATGTTTCATGACTAACATAGTTCTCATCTTTGTTATTCACGAGACTGCAAACCTGTCTGAGAGGTATATAATAATTAGGGCCCAAGTATCTTCAAATTATCAGTGATTTGTTTTACTTAGGATTCTCAATTGTTGATGTCCTTAAAATTATTTGCAAAGCTTGATATTGGGTCAGATCTATGATTCATCTGAATCTGATTTCACATTAGTAATTGGTATTTGAGCCCTGGCTGGTGTGGCTCAGTGAATTGAGAGCCTGCCTGTGAACCAAAAGGTCAGTGGTTTGATTCCGAGTCAAAGCACATGCCTAGGTTACAGGTCAGGTCCCTAGTAGGGGATGCACTAGAGGCAATTACACATGATGTTTCTCTCCCTCTCTTTCTCCCTCCTTTCCCCTCTCTCTAAAAATAAATAAATAAAATCTTTAAAAGATTAATTTGTATTTGCTCATGTGGACACTTGACAAATGAAAGAGTTAGTGTTACAGATCAATGGGAAAATAATGCACTAGTCAGTGACAGTTAGTTCTCCATGTGGACTAAATAAATTCGAAATCTCATTTTATGCCATAGGCAGAACAAATTTCATGTGGAGTGTAAGATATAAACATAAATTTATTATTTAAAATTTGTGAATAAGAATATTGAAGAAAGAAATTAAAGAAGATACAAATAAATGGGAGCACATACCATGTTCATGAACTATAATAATCAATGTGCCCATACTATCCAAAGCAATCTACAGATTCAACTCAATCCCTATTAAAATACCAATGACATATTTCACAGGTTTAGAAGAAATATTTCAAAAATTTATATGGAACCATAAACAACCCCAAATAGCCAGAGCAATCTTGAGAAAGAAGAACAAAGTAGGAGGGATCACAACACCTGATATTAAAACTATACTACAAGGCCATTGTAATCAAAACAACCTGAATCTGGTATAAGAACAGACACGTAGATCAATGGAAAAGAATAGAGAACATATGAACAAACCCATGTCTCTATGATCAATTAATGTTTGACAAAAGGGGCAGAAGTATAAAATGGAGTAAAAACAGCCTCTTCAACAAATGATACTTGGAGATCCGAAATGGTACATACAGAAAAAATGAAATTATACTATTGACTTATACCATACACGATAACAAACCCAAAATGGATAAAAGACTTAAACATAAGCCATAAGACCATAAAAGACCTAGCTAAAAATATAGGCAGTAAAATTTCAAATATACCATGCAGCAATATTTTCATCAATACATGCTCTAGGGCAGGAAAATAAAGGAAGGAATAAACAAATGGGACTACATCAAATTAAAAAGCTTCTGCACAGCTAAAGAAAACATCATAAAGTGGAAATGGAACCAACTATATGGGAAAACATATTTGCCAATGATGCCTCAGACAGGGTTTAATCTCCAAAATATACAAAGAACTTACATGACTCCACTCTAAGAAGATAAGCAACCCAATTAAAAAGTGGACAAAGCACTTGAACAGACACTTCCCCAAGGAGGACAAACAGAGGATTCAGAGACACATGAAAACATGCTCAGTATCACTAGCCATCAGAGAAATGCAAATTAAAACCACAATGAGGTTCCACTTCACACTGGTCGGAATGGCCATTATAAACAAATCAACAAACAACAAGTGCTAGTGAGGTTGTGGAGAAAAGGGAACCCTAGTGCCCTGTTGGTAGAAATGTAGAATGGTGCAGCCACTGTAGAAAACAATATGGAATTTTATCAAAAAAACTGAAAATGTAACTGCTTTTTGATCTAGCAATTCCACTGCTGGGGTTATACCCTAAGAATCCTGAAACATCTATTCAAAATAACCATTGCACCCCTATGTTCATAAAAGCATTATTTACAATAGCCAAGTGCTGGAAACAGCTTATGTGCCCATCAATAAATGAGTGGATCAAAAAACTCTGGTGTATTTACGCAATGGAATACTACACAGCAGAAAGAAAGAAGGAATCCCTACTTTTCACGGCAGCGTGGATGAAACCAGAGAATAATATACTAAGTGAAATAAGCCAGGAGATGAAAGATAAATACCATATGATTTTAGCTGTAACAGGAACCTAAAGAACAAAACAAATAAACGAGCAAAACAGAACCAGCGGCATGGAAACAAGGAGCAAACTGACAGGGACCAGGAAGAGAGGAGGGGGATAAGGGAGGAAACAAGGGAAAAGGCCTAGTTAAAGAACAATCGTAAATGACCCATGGACATGGAAACAGGGTAGGGATTGCCTGTGGGAGAGGGAAGTGGGCAGGGCAGAGGGGAGCAATGGGGGAAAATGGAGACAACTGTAGTAGAACAATAAAAATAAATAAATATATATATAAAATAAATAAAATTTGTGTATAAAGAAGAGGGGAATATCTTGATGACGGCAGCTAGGAAAACATTCTTAAACAAGGTATAAAAAATATAAAACATTTTAAAAGTTGATAAATCTTCCCTGGCCTAGTGGCTCAGTTGGTTGGAGCATAGTCTCATAAACCAAAAGGTCATGGTTTCAATTCCTAGTTAGGGCACACATCTAGGTTGCTGGTTCAATCCCTGGTCAGGGTGCAGTCATGAGGCAACCAATCAATGTTTCTCTTTTACATTGATCTCTCTCTCTCTCTCTCTCTCTCCATCTCTTTCTCTTCCTCTCTCTCTCATCAATAAAACATACTCTTGGGTGAGAACTAAAAATAAAATAAAACTAAAACTAATAAATCTGACTGCTTTAAAATAAAAAACTTGTTAGTGATAATGTATAAAAAGCAAAGTAAAAAATTCAGGGATAAATATTCACAATGCAGAAAATAAAAAAAAATTAGTATCAGAATTTATAATAAATTCCTATAAAAATTTAAATAAGGCAGAATTTATAATGATAAAAGTAAGTAAAATATAGAAATTGGCAATAAAATATGATGAATTTTCCCAGCCTCAAAAATAATTTGGGAAATACAAGTTAACCACAATATAATTACTATTTTAGATTCATCAGATTAGCCCAATATTAAGTCTGACAATATTGTGTTGAGAAATATGTAGAAAATTTTATGAGCTGTTGATTTGTAATTGTAAATCAATTTAAAAAACAACATTGGAAAGTAGTCTAGAAAGAGCTATTAAATTTTAAAATTTATGTATTATAGGATTCAGCAATTACTAGTTGTGAATATTAGTGAAACACTTATATACAAAGAGACATAAAAATTGTTCTTCAGCCATCCCATTTAATATCATAATGTGGTTATTCCCTAAATGTCTACAAACAGAAGATAAATGGGTTGGTAAACTGTGGAATATTCATACAGTCAAATGCAGTATGGAAAATGAAAATGAGTGACTAATGTTATATATAACAACACGATGTAATTTCAGGGTTTTGGCAAATAGGATTTGCAGAAAAATATACATGTTTGCATGTTACTATTATAGACATATAGGTATATTTTGGGGCTCATAGATATAAATGTCAATTTCAGAAACAAAGTTGTATCTGAGTCGGGTAGGAGGGAAACAGAATCAGGGATATTTGCCACAGAAAACTTTAGCTTCACTGATTATATTTTATGTTTAATCTGCATTTGATATTTTGAATTTATATTGTCTTATTTTCTGTACTTTTTAATTGGCTGAAATATTTAATAAAACTATCATAAAATACACAAAAGTAAAGAGGACACAATTAAAAATTCAAGTTGACACAGAGCTGTTGGCTATAGGAGACAGAGACACTGCTAAAATACTTTATAAAGGTCTTGTTTTAATGAGCAAAAGTTTATAGCAGTGAAGATCTTGGTACTCAGATGGTTAAAAATTCAGGGAAGAATTAAGAATTCTTAATTCTTCTTAATTCTTAATTCTTATTGTGTGAGTTTATTGCTCACACAATAAAGACACAACCAGAGAGCTTCTCTATTTCAATCTGAACTCTGGATTTAAAAAAAATAAAGAAATTAAAATTTAAACCTGCACTTTTGAGAAATTAAGCATTTGAATTTGAAATTTAGAACCCACCTTACAAAGAAACATTGGTGGCAGCCCTTTGATACATCCATGACATATAGGTCCCTAGTTAATGTAAAGTTGCTGTGGAATGGCATCCTTCTGTGTAGGCAGCACTGTAAATGTGTGGAAAACCCAAAAGCACAAAACAGTCAAGAAAAGAAACAACTGTTAGTGAGAATCAACATACATGCGAAAAATACCTGAGTAGGTGTTCCAAATATTATTTCACAGGAATCATGGAAAATAGGCATAAGGATGTTACCTGAAACACAAATGACAAAAAAGAGATGAAAAGATGAAGAAAAATATGAGTAATAAACCCAAAGAATGCTACATTTAATTCTGTTTCTGGCTGTGTCCCTATCCCTAGAATAATGTCTGGCATAAAGGTAGATATCAATAGTTAAAATCATGAATAAAAAGATGAATAAATCAGCTCACCAGTCTTTAATTCAGGAGAAATGTCTGGGCTAGAAATATAAATGTAGAATTCATTGAACTATAAATGATATTTAAAATGCCAAAATTTATAGTCAGAGTAAAAAATGAAGAACATGCAAAAAACAGGAGTTCAGAGGGAAGCCACAAGAGTGTTATTATTATGGATTTCCCTTCCCAGACAATAACGATGACAAAGTGCATGCCTCACTGCCTTCTCTAAGCACCACTCTCTTCTCTCCCTATCTGCCCCATAAACACACACTTTCTGAGCAGGGGGGAGCTTACTGAGCCTTCAGCCGTGATCAGTAAGGTGGCCAATGTTGCTGTTCCCATGCTCCATTATCCAACCATAACCCCAAGTCCTCTATTCACACACGGGGAGCAGTTGAGGCTTTCCACAGATACAATTGCCAAACTGCAAAGGATAGGGCTAAAGACAAAAGTCCTGCCATCTCACTTTTTTTTTGTATCCCAGGCCTCTAATTGCACTGGTGGAAGGGCCAATTCTTCCTCAAACACACAACTTAGAAACATGAGAGCCTATTGCTGGGCCACAACTACAGGTTGACATGTGGACCTGACAGATTACTGTGAGCCCCTCCAAGACTGAATGTACAATAATCACCCTGCCTTCGTGAGTTATCACTAGTGAATGTTGTTCCAAAGGTCATGTGTGAGGGGAGGTCTGAGAATTTGCCCTTGTTTGTTCAACAGGCACATCAGATGTTCTACCAATTTCCTTGAAACATTATAAATCATGGCATTGAAATTCTCCATTTATATGTGGATTAGCCTCTGTGTGCATATTGTATAATAATCTAGTGAACTTCCTTTTAGAATTTCAACAAGAATAAAGGGAGGAAAAGTCAAAGTTGTCCTTTCCCTCCTTCCCACTTCCCTTCCTCTCTCATTTCTCCTTCCCTCTATTCATCCCTTCTTTTCCTTCCCCAGCTCTTGTTTCCCATATAAACACACATATGCACCTGTGAACATTCTGTCCTCCAATGCTACTGAGTAAGCACTATGTGCGTGGAATTCTACAAAGGAATTCATAGAATTTTTTAGGTGTATAGGCAAGAATATAATGGTGATTAAATGCGGAGTCTGTCCTCAAGAATCTTAAAGTATATTAAAATGACTTTCATGTACATAAATAATTCTACAGTAGCCCCCCTTATGCATAGGAGATACATTCCAAGACCCCCAGTGGATGCCTGAAACCATGGATAGTACCAAACCTTCTATATACTATTTTTCCTATACATGCATTCCTATGATAAAATTTAATTTATAAATTAGGCACAGTAATGGTTAACAGCAATAATAGTAAGATACAACAATTATAATAATATATTGTAATAATAGTTATGTGAATGGATTTGGGAATATTATTAAGTAAAATATAAGCACTGTGATACTAAGACAGTTGACCTGATAATCCAGAAGGCTGTTAAGTGATTAATGGGTAGTGAGATTATGCAGAAAGATCTAGGGTTTCTGGAATTGACTCTCTAGTGTTATAAAATTTAAAGATGCTAATTCTGTATTTGCAGTAGTAAACAGCATATTGATAGCCCGTTGCATGATCTGGCAATAGAAATTAGCAAAATATCACCATTGGATACTCCTAATACACCAATTATAAGAAGCAAGGATCTGGGTGACTGGGTACATGATGCTTTCAAATATTTTTGTCAAAATAATAAATAGAAGGAGACTGGTTGGTTGGTCTGAATAAAACAGCATAGGGATGTGGGCCAGGAATTGAATAGCCATGAAACCAAGTTAAGACCTCGTAGTCAGAAGGAGTGTGTGACACGCTGACTGCAAAAATGTCACAACCACTTCACTTTCTACTCAAATTCAGAGGTAGTTTATTTTACCTCCCTTCTAACTGTCTGCTTAAACTGGTGACCTACATGAGCAGTTAGCTGATCAGGGTTTGACCATATTACGACCTTCCTAGGGTGGCGGTAATGACCAGTCTACCAACTTGCCCCCATAGCACTGGCAACAACATAGTTCCTGGGCCACGCAACTGAAAAAGGAAGTCACTATCCCCTGAAATAGAAAATTCTACAAGCTTGCCTTTTCCAAAAAACCCTCTTTTGCAAGCCCACTCTGTCCCCAGCTTATTACTGCAGTTAACCAGAGCCAGTCCTGGAGCCAGTTCAGAACACCTTCCTTTCCTTTTTGCTGCCTCCCTTGTGCTCAAGCATAAGCTTAATAAAATCGGACTGAAAAATTTTCTGGGGTTTTCTCTCAATTTCTATATTGGGGAACTCAAGAACCCCAGTACCAGAGACACAAATATCACTGGACAAAATGCAGACTCTAATTCTTCGTTCAAGCACTGCATCAAAGACTGTAAAGTTATTATGCATATCCTGAAAGACATCTATGGAATTCAGAGGCTGCAAGCATATTGCTCACTTGGGTGTGTTATTCTCACCCATTTGCCTAATCACCCCAAAAGCTGCTGGTTGAGAGGGGCCCAGGACAAGAAGAAACACTGCCACAGTTCCAGGCTGCTGTGCAACCTGCTCTGTCACCTGCAGCATATGATCCTGCAGAGCCAATGATAACTGAAGTGGCAGTGGCAATGGCAGTAAGAGGACAGTGGTAAAATGCTAAGCTCAGCCTCAACATATAAATAGTGCTGTCATCGGAAAACAAGAAGAATGAGAATGAAAGACTGAAAAGAAGAAACTGTAGTAACGATGGCATGTTTAAAAAAGGCTTGGCGAGCCTTTAAGCAGGCTCATCAAGAAAAAAAGAGAGAGGACCCAAAGAAACACAATCAGAAATGAAAGAGGAGAGATTACAACTGACATCACAGAAATACAAAGGATTGTAGGAAATTACTATGAAGAACTGTATGCCAAAAAATTCAAAAAACCTAGGTGAAATGGACACATTTCTAGAAAAATATAATCTTCCAAAACTCAGTGAAGAAGAAGCAGAAAGCCCGAACAGACCAATAACAGAAGATGAAATTGAAGCAGTAATCAAAAAACTCCTGACACACAAAAGCCCTGGACCAGATGGTTTCACAGGAGAATTCTACAAAACATTTAAGGAAGAGCTAACCCCTATCCTTCAAAGACTATTCCAAAAAATCCAAAGTGATGGAAAACTCCCAAACTCTTTTTATGAAGCCAGCATCATCTTAATCCCAAAACTAGATAAAGACACAACAAAGAAAGAAAATCTCAGGTTAATATCACTGATGAATATAGATGCTAAAAACTTCAACAAAATATTGGCAAACCACATCCAACAATACATTAAAAAGATCATACACCATGACCAAGTGGGATTCATCCCAGAGATGCAAGGATGGTTCAACATTTGTAAATCAGTAAATGTAATACACCACATAAACAAAAGCAAAGACAAAAAACACATGATCATATCAGTAGATGCAGAAAAAGCATTTGATAAGGTACAGCACCCATTTATGATAAAAACACTGAGCAAAGTGGGAATAGAGGGAGCATTCCTCAAATTAATAAAGGCCATATATGAGAGACCTACAGCTAACATCATACTCAATGGGCCAAAACTAAAAGCTTTTCCACTAAGATCAGGAACAAGACAAGGTTGTCCACTTTCACCACTTCTATTCAATATAGTATTGGAAGTTTTAGCCACAGCAATCAGACAAGAAAAGGAAATAAAAGGCATCCAAATCAGAAAGGAGGAAGCAAAAATGTCACTGTTTGAAGACGATATGATAGTGTACATGGAAAATCCTATAGACTTTACCCAAAAACTGCTCAACATAATAAATGAATTTGGCAAAACAGCGGGATACAAAGTCAATATCCAGAAATCAAAGGCATTTTTGTATACCAATAATGAAACAGCAGAGCAGAAATCAAAAAAAAATCCCACTTGATATAGCAAAAAGAAAAATAAAATACCTAGGAATAAACCTAACCAAGGAGATGAAAGACCTGTATGTAGAAAACTACACAACACTGAAGAATGAAATCAAGGAAGACACAAACAAATAGAAACATATACCGTGTTCATGGATTGGAAGAATTAACATAATCAAAATGTCCATACTACCCAAAGCAATTTACAGATTCAATGCAATACCTATTAAAGTACCAATGGCATACTTCACCAGCATAGAACATACACTTCAAAAATTTATATGGAACTATAAACGGCCCTGAATAGCTGCTGCAATTTTGAGAAAGAAGAGCAAAGTAGGAGGGATCACAATACCTGATACTAAACTGTATTATAAGGCCACTGTAATCAAAACAGCCTGGCACTGGCATAAAACCCAGCACATGGACCAGTGGAACAGAATAGAGAACCCAGAAATAAACCCAAGTCTCTATGGTCAGTTAATATTTGACAAAGGAGGCAGCAACATAAAATGGAATAATGATAGCCTCTTCAACAAATGATGTTGGGAGACCTGGACAGCTACGAGCAAAAAAATGAAACTCGAACATCAACTTACACCATACACAAAAGTAAATTCAAGGTAGATAAAAGACTTAAATATAAGCCGAGACACCATTAAAGTCATAGAGGCGAACATAGGCAGGAAAATCTCAGATATTTCACGCAGCAACATTTTTACTGATATGTCCTCTAGAGCAAGGGACATAAAGGAAAAGATAAACAAATGGGATCTCATCAAAGTAAAAAGCTTCTGCACGGCCAAAAGAAATAGCATTAAAATAAAAAGAGAACCAACCGTATGAGAAAACATATTTGCCAATGATACCTCAGACAAGGGCTTAATCTCCAAAATATGCAAAGAACTTACACAAATCCACTCTAACAAGACAAGCAATCCAATTTAAAAATGGGCAAAGGACTTGAATAGATGCTTCTCCAAAGAGGACATACAGAGG
>PVKM010002996.1:0-31375 GCA_004027735.1 Carollia perspicillata
TTGAAGGGGTGTTGTAAGGAGCATATAAGGCAACATGTGCAAAGTCCCTGGTGTAGAAAGGGCTCAATAAATGTTGGTCTTGGCCTTCCCTCAGCTGGGGACACCGTTAGGACTAGGAGCCCTGGGTTTGCCTACATAAAATACATGCTGAAAAGAGCTCAGGCTTAGAACCCGTCAGACCCCACTCAAGTCCTGACTCTGACTCTTCCTGCAGAGTGACCTTGGGCAAAACATCCAGGGTCTCTAAGCCTTGGCTCCTTCATCTGAAACAGGAGGGAGAATATCACCTAACTCTCGGGATTCCTTTGAAGACTAAGTAAAAAATGGAACCACTAAACACAGTGTAATGCACAGAAAAGGCATTAAACAACCTCCTCTGTTGTCCTTCTCTTATCTTTAAAATTGAGACAATTATAACACTTCTCAGAATTATTATGTAGTTCAGAAGAAATATTTTACATAGAGGTGCTTTAATTGCAAGGAAAAACACACTCTTGTTATTTTACAAAGGGACTTGATTTTCAAGACATCACCAACCAAAGATAGGTTCACCGTGCATGAAATTCTTCCCATCACTCTTGTCACAGTGCTTTCGATTCCACTAATTAGAAATTTATTTAGGTTAACAAGCTTCTGCTTTAACATGCAAATACCCACAAAACTAGCTATCAGTCAGGGTAGCTAGAGAAAACCCTGGGGAACTCTTGGGGGTTGTTTTTTATGCCTCATGTACTGCTAAGACTCCCCTTAGGCCCCAGACTATTGGCAGAATAGTCAGTGCTGTTGCTTACGGCTGAAAAAGCTGTGCATCACACAACTCCAGGGGACACCGTGTGCTTTGTCAGTTCGTGCCGTGGTTGCCACAGCTTCCAGCAGATAGTAGTAAATGTGTGAAGTCATCCCATCGCCCTGCTCCAAAATGGCCGTTAGCTTAGAAATGTAAGCGTAAAACAAATGTGTTAGTTAGAACTTAGAATGAGTGTGATTGATTGGTTAGAATGAAATAGAGCCGTGGGCCAGCCGGGCAAATGTGGTGGAGTTGATAAGAACAGTAACTCAATCCGGCCCTTTGGGGTGGGCGACCCACTGCCTCTCTCTGCTCCCTCATTGGTGAGAGACCCGCTGAGGGACAGGCAGTCCTTCCCACGGTGGAAGTATACCAGCAAGCATCTGAGAGAGGCAGCATGGTGTGGACTAGGGTAAGGAGGCAGCTATGGCACTAGGCTGTGTGGATCTGAATCTACTTCTCAGCTGTGTGACTTGGTCAAATCACCTACTTTTTCTCTGCCTCTGTTTCCATTTTTGAAGTGAGGGGAGAATAACACTGCCTACCCATCAGGGCTGCTGTGGGAACTGAGTGCCTGGCACAGGGTGCCAGTTCTCATGCATCTGAGACCAGCAGGCTGTGGAAACAGGCTTCTCCCTGGCTCCTGGGGTGCTGTCTGAGGGAGGGTGGCGGGGCACACCTGGCCCCAGGACAGACTCCCTTTTTCATGCCTTCTGGATCAGTGATCAACTGAGATTGTAGATCAATCTCCAAGTACTCACGTGCGCACGTGTGTGTGTGTGTGTGTGTGTGTGTGTGTGTGTGTTCCTTGACACTGGCCACACCAAGAGTAAAAGCACCGGAGTCCGATGTCTGTCCAGGGGTGTGAACTGAGTATGTCACTCACATCTGTGTATGTTTAGTTTTAGTCCCCTTTCCCTGGCGGCAGCCTAAAGGAAATTGGGTAATAGGGGTAAGTGACAAGAATGGTAGTTTTAGTACAAGAAGCTTCCATGAAAGGCCAAAGCAGAGTTTAGGTAAACCAGCCCCTCTGGTGTGCAGGATTGGGGTGGGGAGAGGGAGGCTAGGATGCTGGGGAAGTAAAATAATTGAGACAAAGTGCCTTTTTAAAGCTTCTGCCCAATCCTTTTACTGGCCTTGCTTTAATCCCAAATGCAACTTCATTTTTTTTTGACTGAACTTTGAGGGAAAAGTTAAAAGCAAAAAGAATTGGCTTAAGGAACATTAAATATTTGATATGCATAATATGGTCTAAATATTTTTGTACATCTTGGATCTCTAATTTTAGAGAAAAGATCTCTTCTGCTAGGAGGCCATGTATGCTGGTATTGAAGAATGTGTTCAAAATGCATAGCTAATTTATGCATCGTTGGTTCTGTGGGTAATTTAACTCAACCAGTGATTTTCTTGCTCTTTGGCTCTGAGAGGAACTCAGGACTTTTTGGCTTTAGGGAACTTCTTCTCCATGTGCCACAGGCCAAACCATTTGTCCCTGGATGAGCATTAAAAGTGGAAGGCCCAGATTGACCTGTCTGAATACACAGAGTGAATTTTCACATTAGAATGTGTTTGATTTGGAAATGTGTCCAAAATTTCTACAATCCATCCTAATATCCTGAACCCACACGCCCCCCCCACAAAATAAAAACAAACAAAAAACCCAACCCCTCTAAACAACAGCCCCCAGCTGGCTCGGCCATCTGTACGTGGGACATTTACCACTCCATGGACAACTTACATAGTTTCCCTGGGTCCTGAAGGCAAGAATGTGACCTTCCTCCAGCAGCTTACCCTCTAATCAGCAAATCGTGGCCTGCTAAACATTACAAGGAGGATAAGCATCCAATTTTTCTCTAAAAAATGTTGAGAATGGCTATACTTGAATTTCTCCCTCAACAAGGAATGCTTGTTTACTTCGTAATGAACTAAGCATATATCACTGGCCAGTAATCCATGCATCTTGGAATTATGATCCTCAGAAATAACACTGACTTTTTAAAAATAATTAACCACCCCTTCTAGTTCTTCCAAAAAAAAATTGAGGAGGTAAAGACTAACGTTTTCTGGCTAAAATTACTACATACCTCGATCCTTCAAAGGAGTCAGCTTCAAGCACTACACTTAGCCCATCCATGCTGCTGTTGCTACAAATACTTTAGGAACTCCTTCTTTGGATTATAATCTGGACAGATTCAGTGTTATGAACTTGAAACAAGTAGTCTTGTTGGGCACATTAGGACACAATTATCTGATGCCCCTACTAGAGATTATTATACCGAGAGGGTTAACTTTAGATGCCAATCTTAAACTCAGGAGTCTTGATTACTTTATTATTTTATTTTTGTTTTTATTGAATTTATGGAGGTTAACAAACCTCAATATACTGGTTAACAAAATTGTACAGGTTTCAGGTGCACAATTCCACAACACAGCCTCTGTACACTATTTTGTGTGTTCACTGCCCCAAGTCAAGTCTCCATCCATCACCACTTATCCCCTTATACCCTCCCCCACCCCCCCAACCTTATTCCCCTGGCAATCACCACCCTGTTGTCCATGTCCATGAGTTTTTTTCTCTTTTGCTCTTCTTGCTCAATCCCTTCATCCCTCCTCCCTCCCCAATAGCTGAAAGCCTACTCTTTATGAGTCTGTTGGGTCTCAATTATTTTAAAATATTGAATCCACCCTCAAAAAGGTAAAGATTGAGCACCATTACAAAGATGCAAATGGATATGTCACCAACTCTGAAGATAATTCCTCAGTGGAATTCAAAGAATGTTTTGATCAGCAAAAGCAATGCTAGAATCAGGTCATGGGTGACCACTCTGAGGAGAACAGCCAGCTCACCCATATAGTACAGTTCTTGCATTGTGTAAATTGTACAACAAGGAGGGGGTGTGCAAAAGCTAAAGCAAGGATGGGACCTAGTCATCTACCCATAGAAAGGTCCAGAAAACATGATGCCTTCTGCATCTTCCACCTACCTAGCACTTCTCCCTGCTTGCCCTCTGCAACTCTATCATGTCCCGCTCAAGTCCTAATGGTCAACAGGAGGAGCATACAAAGACAGAAGGGGACTACCCCAAAATCAGGAGCCCGAGATCAAAAGTTATAAAAGTGCCTAATAGCCTTTGGCTGCCAACAGCTCCTGTGCTAGTTTTGAAGGAGCTGGGAGAACTGTAATGCTTTCTGGATCAGACATCAACCTGTTGTCGTCTCTCGGTCTCATGCCTGACACCCTTCTCTATTTTGTAATTCTGCAACTGGGAGTCTGCAAACTACATTTCCCAAATTCCTTTGCCCGATGTCTTCTGGTGTGTTCTGACCAGGAGAAACACTGCTGGGAGACTGGAAGGTATGATGAGGAGATCGGGGTCCTCATCCTCCAGTAACAGCAGATATTTATGGCTCAGGCATCCTTCAGTGCTCAGCACCAGCCTCACCTTAGGGGCCCCTGCCACAGCCACCTGGAGGCTCTGCCTCTGTACTCCTGGGTTGCTACCTCTCCCTTCTCCGTCTTGTTCCTCCAGTTCTAGGGTCAGCAGATATTTCCTATGTTTGCCAATCTTTAGGTTAGCTCAGTTTCCCCTTTTTGTTTCTAGCCTTCTTACACCTATGTATCTATTTCCTTGTATCAAATCTCCTCTGTTTAAAACACCCAAAATATTTTCTGGTTTCCTCAGTATAACTTGACTGATTCACCTTCTAAATGGATCTCTCCAAAGCATGCAGTCTATGAGTAAAAATAAAATAATATAAAATGTATCTCAGTCATCTCATAAGTACCACTTATTTGCAAGGAAATGATATCATACTTTAGGAAAACAAGGATAGAAGCAAGGTCTCTGGGGCATAATTATCAAATGCCTCAGCTGGAGATGATTTTTCTTTTTGAAGAGTTTTTGTCACATTTTGAAGGAGTAAGTTCATGACATCATTTCCTGTTCAGTTTCTCCTGCTTTAACTCACTCTGGAAAGCTCAGAAGGAAATGGTTTGTTGAACAGCCAATTGCCCTTTTCTCCGTAAAAACATAGCCACACTGGAGACAACGATTACAGCTTCATCACAGAGCTAATTGGACTTGTCGGGTGGTGCCATGCATTTCCCATACCCAGGCAACCCTGAGAGCCCTAGCATAGCTGGAACCGCTCCAAGCATGGGCCTGTTTATCTGGACACTGAGAAGCTCTCCCAAGATAGAACAGCTGACCCTTGTGTATGTCCCACAGTCTCTCTCTTTCCCCAGTAGAGAAGGAATCACTTCTGTTTTATTTTCCCTCAAATGAATCTGGAAGCAAAGGTTATTGCTTCCATGTGATAAAGACTATTAACTAGTCAGATGTGGTAGCTTCTATTTATCATGGGTGTATTACAGGCTAGCATTTTACGTATGTTTCCTATTACATTAGTGCTCACAAATAACCACCATTTGACAAACGAGTAGGATGGGTCTATTTTATATCCTAATGCACGAGCATCTGCAGACACAAGTGTCCAGGAGGGAATTCTCCTGCAGCTGTAGGAGAGTCACAGTAATGACACTTACTGTATTCCTCTTAAAACCCCAAGTTGAACAGATGAATGTTGCAGGAACCTTGGCATAGAGAGAGGGAAGATTATTAAAAGCAAGTCAAATTCGGGGTGATCTGAAAGTACTAAAGACGCAGAAGAATGTATCAGAGTATCAAATGTGGGTGATACAGCACTGGAGTGGTGGAAGAAAATACCAATCCTATTATCCTTAACCTTATCTTTAGAATTTCAGTGTATGTTTTCTGATGTGTATAATATATTTGAGCAGGAATTTCTTAGTGCAATGGAATGATTGTACTACTGGAACTAGTTCTTTATACCTTCCTGTATCAAGCTCTTTGCCATATAACTTGACAGTGCTTCCCTCTAGTGGGTGGGCTAACTTGCCCTGCTTGCCCTTTGACTCTGAGTTTGGCCTTGTGACTTGCTTTGGACAATGGGTTGAGCAAATGACATTGAAGGAAAGCTCACAGTGCTTGCATGGTTGGGCTTGCCTTCTCTCTTGTTCTTAGCCATGGCCATGGATACATGTCTGCTGGAGAATGAAAGATGTGTAGTTTAGTCTCCTCCTTCATCCCAGCTGTCAGCCAGCTGGAATGGTATGAGTCCAAATAAGAAGAACCTCCTAGTGAAAACCAGCTGAACTTAGAATTTATGAATCACTAAACACATATTGATCATGGGTGTGTGCTCAAAATTTTTAAATAAAATCTTGAAGACTATTCTATCCATTACTTCTAGGATTCCACTTCTCAGATTCTCATGTTTTTTAGTCATGCGTATTTATATGAGTTTCTTCTCATTGTTCAGATTTTACCTAAATGTCATCTTCTCCAAGAAGGTAGATTCTGCCACCCAAGTTACTCTCAATCCTATTATCTGATACAAGACACACAAATATTTGAAAAATTTATCTTTCTCCATTAGAACAGAAACTCCATGGGGGAAAGAACTTCACCTTTTCTTTTTTTCTATCACTCAGTATCTCTAGTGCTTAGAATACTAGGAACCCTGGAGGTGCTCAAACAATTCTTGCTCAGTGAATGAATGAGATGGATTTTTGTGGATAACATGAGAAACTGGCCCTAATATTTGCATCTTTTTGCTTTATATCTATGTTAGGAAACAAGATGTTTTGTCTGCATCATTTTGACAGTGTTATTTTTGCTCTACTGAGAATACGAACCCTTAGTACCCAATATGCAATGTTAGCATAAGTAATAAGAACTGGGTTAATAAAACATCAGTCCTGGGGAATAGAGTAGTCCTCAAATGCTCAAGGGTAATTGTTCTTATAGATTAGTTCAGAAATAAATACACATTATCAGTCTTTTATCTAAGTCTTAATGATTTTTAATACCATCAATAATTCTCAGAGAATAAGATGGACAAAGGCCATTGGTAAAGGTTAACATTGGGAAATGGCAAGGTTGAAATATACCAATTTTGGTCTATGAGAATAGTGCCTGATAGAAAGGCCACAAAAGAAAACACATAGTAGTAGAAGTAATAATTGGTAAAATTTATTGCAGAGCAGACCTGAACATTGGTTAAATTTTTGCTGTGAAATTTATGGAAAACACTGGTATTGAGTAAAATAATTTCAGCTAATATAAAAAAGGGATAATTTGTAAGTTAAACATCTTTGTATATTAAGCTGATCAAGAAATTAAATGGGATCAATGGGCATTCACTTCAGGAACTTTTTTTAAAAGAAAAATCCAGTATTAGAAGCAATTTTTAAATAAAAATCTTTGTATTAATACACAAAAGGTAAAAGAACTTTTGTGGGTTAGAATTATAGTATTAACGAGTCCACTAGGTGCCGCCCATATGGACTAATCTCCTAAGACATAAAAATAGATGGAAACCTGACTCTCTAAAACTCGAATTATATCATTATCATGTGTATTTGCTCTTTTCCTTTCCTACTTTACTCACCTCCAAAGTAAATGTCAGTTGCTGGGGACAAATGATCCTCCATCGTTCCATCTGTACACACAGTTTATCTACTATGGAGATGACCTTTTGTCATGTGGAATATGATCAGAGGAGTGGCATTTGGCTAGTTTCTTTGCAAGAGTCTAACGTCATCCCCTCACTGAAGAAAGCTCACAAACCCTGTAGTGCATGTGAGCACTCACTTTCCAGGGGAGGAAGGAAGCCTCAGTGAACTGCAGGACTCTCCCTCCTCCCCTTTTAGAGATGAGGAAACAGGATGAGGAGTGAGGGAGTGAGGTTTCACAGCTCATTATTTAGGGTGGCAGTTCGTTACGACCAGATCTGGCCCTAGAACTGAAATAGAAATCTCCATCCAACCAAACCACATTGTTAGTAGCCCCGGGGGAGTTCAAATGTTCACCTGAGACTCTGGGCTCTGACCTACCCAATGTTAATATTGAAAATATCTACTTTCTAACATGGAAAAGGCTTGTCATACTTAATGTCTTTAAAGGCATTACAATAATCTACTTAAGAACATACAGAAACCACACACCTAGTACTTTCCTGTGTACATGTCAGCTTATTTATTGACCTAAGAAGACTCAGTCAGCACTTCAGAAATTCAGGGATTTTCCAAGCATTTAGTTAAGCATCCCAGAAATACAGGTATGTGAGTAAATGGTATAAATTGTTATAAAAAGCCAAACACTGAAGAAAACAGTGACAAAAATCGCCAGTATATAAACTGTTCGAGGCCTGCAGAAGAGCTAAAGAACGAAAGGAAGTGCTAGGGTGTGGAAACGACATGCACTTTGCACCTGGACAGGCTTGGGCTTCAGTCCTCACTCTGGACTTAGCTGTGTGTCTGCACTCAAACTCTCTGTGCCTCAGTACTTCTTTCTATAAAACGAGGCAATAATACCAGATCCTGAAAGAACTCCAGTGACATTGGAGCAAATGTCACTTTTAGATGCTTCTTTACACACTCAGATTTAGCTAGAACCACTGGGATTCCAGTTAGGGTTGAGAGTGTTCAGCCAAAATCTATTTCCACTCCTAAACAAATATACAGTTTCCTTAAAAAAAAGAAAAAGAAAAAAGGAAGCCACCTCCAGTGTGTCTTGTTTTAAATAGAAATAGTGATCATAACCACCTTATAGGGTTAAGATAGTTATATGAAACTACTTAGGATAATAGATGTTCAGTGAATGGCAATTAACAACAAGAATGATGATGAGGAAGCTTCCCACGTATATCAACCATGAATCCTCCTTAAAATCCTCCTGCTACGGGTTTTAAAACTGAATCTAGAGTTGGAGATTCCTAAGATCAAGTCAAATTCAGATACTTCTTGGACTGTAGTGTCTCTGTCTCCCCATAACTCTACCACCCACCTCTGTTTCTGTTAGCTGGAGGCAGCAGTGGGGTGGTCCTTGCCCAAGACAAGGGAAAGATCAGGGGACGAAGACAGACAGCTGATAACCAAAGAATGGGAAGGCTGGGGAAGATGTTGGAAAGCCCAAGGTCTTGGTACTCACCGCGGCCCACCACCAGGCGTGGGGGATGCTGGTGAAGTTGGTGCCGGGCATGTCATGCTCCACGGAGTGGACGGCGGCGGAGAAGGCAAAGATGCCCATGGTGATAAAGAGCAGCAGGCAACCCACCTGCTGGTAGCACTGACACAGTGTGAAGCCAAAGGCGCGCAGCCCAGTGGAGTGTCGCGCCAGCTTGAGGATGCGGAATATGCGCATGAGGCGCATGATGCGCAGCACCTGGCCCACCTTGCCCACGGTCTCGAGGTCATGCTCCCTGGAGGAGCCCTTGCCACGTTGCTGGTCCTCGTTTGTGAAGCACTCCAGTAGCAGCTGTAGGTAGAGAGGCAGGATGGCTACCAGGTCCACTAGGTTGAGGGCGCTACGCGCAAAGCGCCGCAGGTCGGGCGTGGAGGCCAAGCGCAGCAGGAACTCAAGCGTGAAGAAGGCGATGCACAGCATCTCCACATGCTCCAGGATGGGCCACCGGTCACCCTGTTCTCCCTGTTGGTGCATCTCCTCCACTGTGTTGAGTGCCAGTGCCACGATGGAGATGAGCACAAAGAGGCTGGAGGCCACCCCGATGGCCTTGGCAGCCACTGACGAGAAGGGCTTCTCCATGAGGTTCCAGAGGCGTTGCCTCTGTGGCCCATAGAAGCGCATGTCTCGGAAGAGCTCCTCTGCCTCTTCGGCCTGCGCCTGGGCACGCAA
This sequence comes from Carollia perspicillata, assembly GCA_004027735.1. Taxonomy (NCBI): domain Eukaryota; kingdom Metazoa; phylum Chordata; class Mammalia; order Chiroptera; family Phyllostomidae; genus Carollia; species Carollia perspicillata. Next base: position 9,508 of record PVKM010002996.1, read on the forward strand.
TTCACGCTGGATCTTAAGCTGCTCGCTCAGCTCATCACGCCGCTCCTCGAAGCAGATGCGGCAGCAGCGGGGCGTGTACTTGAGCCGCACGCCCCAGTAGCCCAGCTCCTCCAGGAAGCTGCGCGGGCACAGCTCGTCACGGACCAGCAGCACCCCAGACATGTAGAAGTTGTAGATAAGCTGGAAGATGGCCGGGTCACGGTCGAAGAAGTATTCGTCTGTCTGCTCCTCGTAGTCGTCGCAGAGGCCCAGCTGGAGGCTGCGGCTGGTGGAGGTAGCCAGGCGGCCCAGGCGCGTCTTGGGGTGGCAGGCCAGCTCGGTGTAGTGCAGGCGGTAGCTCTGTCCACCCACGTTCACATTCAGCATGGAGCTCTCTGTATGGACTTCTGTCTGGGTGATGGTGGCCTCCTCTGGCTGCTGGTCCTCCTCCAGCAGACTGTCTTTCCACTGCTCCTCCTCCACTCCATCCTCATCCTCCTCAAAGTAGTAGTTATAGTTGCCCTCTGTCCACGGTGGGATGCTGGCCTGGGAGCCTGACTGGGCCCCCAAGGAGCAGATGCTCCTGCGCTGTTGGCTGTTCCCTGAATTGGGTGCCTCATCACACTCAGGCGTATTCCATGGCCTGTAGCTCCAAGACCGCCTCCTCTCGCTGTGTTTCAGCATGACTGAGGGAAGCAGACCCCTTGCTTTTCCCTCCTGGCTATTGCAGGGCTTCTGGCCTGCTCACTGCTGCTAGGAGGATGGATCACGTGCCCTGCATTGTCTTACAGAGGACCGCAGACGGAGGGTCCCAGGCATGGCCCTCAGAATGTCTTGGCCTCAGGCTCTGGGCAGCCCAGCCCAGGCTGCTGGGTCTGAGCACAAATGCAGGCAGCTGTTGACTGCTCTAATCTTGCTGAGAAGAAAGAAGCAAGTGTTAGAAGGGATTTAGAACCTCTTAGCCTCTTTCTCCCTCTTCTCCCTCCACTCGGTGACGTAGAGGATGATTATGTGGCCTTAAATCTGTAGCCAGTCGGAAGGTGGCAGAGATTATTGCTAATAAAAATGTGGGCTACCCTTTAGGCCTTCCCCTAAGAAGCGCTCTGTGTACCTATGCTCAGATGTAATCAACTGAGTTAGCTATAGAATATAGCTCAGTTTCAGTTTTAAATTCTCTTTGTCTCTCTGTTTCTATCTGTCTCTCTCACCCTTCCTTCTCTTAAAGGTAGAATCCCGGGATTGGTGGGTAGATGTTCTTAGAGCCTTGCAGCCCTGCTCAGCTGCCCTGTGAGGCCCTATGTGAAGATGGCTAGACTTCCTTCCAAGGAAAAGGTCTCCACCTTTCTTCAAGACATCACAATTTTTTAAAGTCTCTTTTCATATATAAGGCACTGTGCTAGGTGATGGAGATAGAAACCCGATGGAGACCCAGTTGCGGACTTCCAGTTGCTCATGGTTTTATAGGTGACATCAATATGCAAGCACAATGAAAGAGCAAGAAAAAAAATATCAGAGAAGAGCAAAGGATTTGCTTTGAGCAGGGAATTTGTTTTAAAATTCAATTTGTTTCGATTAGCTAATACATATTTATGAGATAAAATTCAAAGGGTACAAAGGAGCATTGCAGTAGAAAGTTTCTCTGAACCTGAACTTACAGCTATCAAGTGTGCCTCTGAGGAATACTAGTAGTACTTTATGGTTAGCCTTCAAGAAATATTCTAAACACATGCAAGCAAAAACCTATCTACATGTATCATCTGAATAGCTTGCTATTATTACACAAATCATAGTATGCTATACACTTTGCTTTTTCCAATTAACCATATATCTTAGAGATGTTTTATATCTGAACATAAATATCTGCCTCACTTAAAAAATATCTACTTAGTAGTCTGATAGTGACAGACATTCTGTCTTTGCTCTCATAAACAACAGTACAATGAAAAACCTTATACATAGATTACTTTATATACATTAAAATATATGAAAGAGAAATTGTTAGAGGTAGCACTTCTAGATTAAAGACCTCATATTTGTAATTTTGATTGATGATGGCAAATTTTCCTCATAAAAGTTTACCAATTTTCAACTCACCATCAATGTATGAGAGTGTGTTATCACATTTCATGAATTATTTCCATTTTACAGGTGAAAATTTGTAGGTTAATTTCATGTTTCTGTTATGAATGAACTTGAACATCTTTTCATGTGATTGAGTTGTATTTTTTCTATTTTTTTCATTGAGTTGTTGGTATTTTCTTACTGATTTGTAGGAGAGCTTCATATATCACGAAAGCAGACTTTTTGCCTGTGATATGGACTACAAATATTTTTTCTGAGTTTATTTTATGACTTCTGGGTTTATGTCATATTAGAAGAGCCTTCACCTCTCTATAATTCTTTTAAAAATTTCTTCTTATGCTTTCATTTTTCACATTTAAGAATTTGATCTACAGGAATTAATTTTGATGTAAAGAGTGAAGCAGAGACCCAACTGTATTTTCCAGCTTTTCATCTGGATGCCCCAACACATTAACTGAATAACCCGTTTTCTCTGCACTGCGCTGTGGAGCTGTCTTCATCGTGTAGTTCGGTTTTAACTATACTTCAAAGGTGTTGGGCGGTCACCGTGGTGGTAGAGAGGGTCTGTACCTGTCAGTGTTGCTGATGCTGTTTGGCTTCCAGCAGGGCTCAGGCCTACAAACTTCAAATAAAACCTCTCACCAGGATTAGTCTTTAAGTTCCTCAGTGTATTTCTAGTGTTGTCCTGTTGGCATACAATAGTGATGTTGTTTCTGTAGCCACGTACTTAATGGTTTTCCCAATTTAATATCTTCTTTATCTTGTGCCAACTTCTTGTCACCATTGTTTTTATATGTTACATAAATTCATCTTTTTCTTCAGGATCAATTATACTGTCATCAAGAGAGAAGGTATTATTATTTTCATATTTTTAATTTTATCTCCAGACTAACCATTTTGCTATAAGATAGCATGTACATGAAAACCACCTAATCTCCCTATCCAAAGACAGTCCTATTAATATTTTAACCTGTCTCCTTCCATTTAACTACACACATATTTAACATGCTAGAGGTCATGTAGGACATGTAGTTACATATCCTGCCTTTCTCATTTAACATTTTAACATAACTATTTTTAATATTTAAAAAATATTTTGTATAATGTTCTCCAGTTCCATCCATGCTGTTGCAAAGGGTAGGAGCTCCTTCCTTCTTTCTGCTATGTAGCATTCTATCGTGTAAATGTACCATAGTTTTTTGATCCACTCTTTTACTGATGGGCACTTAGGTTGCTTCCAGCATTTGGCTATGATATATTGTGCTGCTATGAACATTGAGGTGCATAGGTTCTTTTGGATCGGTGTTTCAGGGCTCTTAGGGTATAATCCCAGCAGTGGAATTGCCAGGTCAAAAGGTAGTTCCATTTTTAGTTTTCTGAGGAAATTCCATACTGTTTTCCACCATGGCTGCACCAGTCTGCATTCCCACCAGCAGTGCACTAGGGTTCCCTTTTCTCTACATCCTCTCCAACACTTTATGCTAAGTGAAATAAGCCAGGTGGTGGAAGACAAATACCATATGATCTCACCTATAAGTAGAGCCTAATCAACAAAACAAACAAGCAAGCAAAATATAACCAGAGACTTTGAAGTTAAAACAAATAGACAGTAACCAGAGGAGAGCTGGGAGGGGATAGTGGTGGTGGGCAGGGGGAGGGGGAAAGGTTTTCAGGAACAACTATAAAGGACATATGGACAAAAGCAAGGGGGGATGGGATCGGGGGTGGGAGGTGGGATGGCTGAGGTAGGGAGGAATGGGGAGGCAGGAAATGGAGACAACTGTACTTGAACAACAATAAAAAAATAATAAAAAATGCTTTGTAAACATCATTTTAAATGACTATGAAATTCTATATTGTAGATGTACCACATATAATTTAACCAAGTCTGTTTTATTAAAATAGATTTCTTAATATTCCACTATTATGAGTAACGATATACTGAAAGTCTCTATGTTTGAAAGGTTTGGTTTTTGTTGTTGTTATTTTGTATTCTGGGTTGTTCCTTGAGGTAGTTTTGCCAGATTTTTTAGGCCATCTTTTGATGCGCGTCCTTCCCACGTGCTTGCTGTTCACGCTGCTGAGGGTGCCTTCTCCGACCGCCCCCAGTCCTCTTCCTCTGGCTGACCCCCGTTCATCATTTAACGGTTGGAAGACCACCTCCTCTTATCCTCTCCTCTACAATAGCCTTCCCTAATCACCTAAGGCTGAATTCAGCTTCCCTCCCAAGTGCTGCTCTGGCATCTCTACTTTGCCTCTCATAGCCCTTTTCCCAGAAGCTTGTCTGCCTCGAAAGAAGACATGGCTGTGTAAGTTCCAGAAGGCCTGGGCAGTGTCTGCTTTGGTCAGTGCTTTCCCCATGAATCCAGCCCAGTGCCTGGCAGGTAGCAGGGACTCAAAAAATATTACCTGAAAGATTAAAATATTCCATGCATATTGCCACCTTGCTTGCTTATTCGCCTCAATGTACACTTTTATCAATAAAATATGGGAGTGTTTCACAGCTGCTTAGCTAGAATATCATTACCATTATTGTTACTTGCTAATTGGTAGTTGAAAATGGCATTACATTTTTGTTTTAACCAGCTGTCTATAAATGATTCATTCCTATGTTCCCCACTGGCCTCTGAAGTCTTCGAGAGCAAGGACAATCTTGCCTTCGTAATCCCAACACCACATGGAGTGTGGATATGTAACGATTGAAGATATACATGTTGAAGGGTTATGCAAGATCTCTGTATTAGTTCTTCCAACTGCATGCAAATCTATAATTATCCCAGGAGAAAATATAAAAGATTTATTGCACTGTACTGATATAGCCCCAACTCCCATTTTGAGGGGAGAGAAAACTAACGAGCTTTGAGGAACGGTGGCTGGGAGCCCCACCTGCTTTTCCTTGGTGAGATTGATTGGCAGCTCGGTTGATACAATAGAAAGGACATCAGGATTCAGTCTTGATTTTGCATTCTGGTTTCAAAGCTTTGGGTAAATTACTTAACTGCTTTTCGTTTCATTTTTCTCATCTGTAAAATGGGTTGTTAGAGGATTGCTTTTTAGTATAAAAAGGCCTGCTTTTGACTGGCCTGCTTCTGCCCAAACCCTGGCATGCAGTACTCATCAAAAGACTCTCGTCTTTCCCTCATCCAGCTGCTTCCTACCCCAGCCCTGATTTATGCCTATAATACACAGATATGTTTATTTTTAGCCCCTGTAAGTTTTCTCAGCACAGAAACGATGGCCACATTCACAGTCTACTGTTAAAGTTCATGTGTTGTTTGCTGCTGTTGTTAAGGCAGTGCTGACTAATAGAACTTTCTGTGCTGGCACCAATATTCTTATGGCTTAAAACAGGACTCGTGCCACCAAGCAACAGAATTTTGAATTTTATTGAATTAATTTATATTTAAATTTAAAGAGTCACACCACTTTAATAGTGGCTACCATGTTGGACAGGGCAATGTAAAGATATCACCTGTGTCAGGACCAGGCGCTTGTGAATATGCGGTGCCACAAGAACAATGAACTTGTGAGACATTAACCCATTAGTCATATGAGTTAGCCAGCATGAACTGACCTACCTCTTCTAAGACTAAAGGGAATGACACAGGGGAAAGTGATCTTAATAAGACAACGAGTGAAGCAATGGGATGGGATTGAGAAGTCTGAGTAGTAGGATTTGGGCTGGAGATGTTTCAGAATGGATTCAGTTTCAGAATGGCTTGGGAAGAGAGTGGTAATAAAAGAGAGAAACTAAGGCAAACTGCAAGGTTGCTGAATATAAATACTTTTGTAAACTTACCCACACCTAATCCTGAAAGACAGAGAGAGAGGGAGAGAGAGAGAGAGAGAGAGAGAGAGAGAGAGAGAGAAGGGTAGGTTTGGCACTTACTTGGAAAACTTACTTGAATTTCATAAAGGCCTTTGAAGTTCCTGTCAATTAAGTACTAAGATTATAATTGAATATGAAAGCCAAAACAAAGAAATCACCAAAAAGAAAAAAAGCCAACAATCTCTCCAACTTCCAATAAAGAGACAAAAAGTGGTGTTTTTTTTTTTAAGTCTTTGCTACTCCTGGTGAATGTTTCCAGTACTTGAATTATTTAAGTATTTGTTCACCTCCTTCTCTTTAGATTTGCCTCCTGTCCCATTATAGGTGAAATGTGCAACAAACGGGAACAGCAATGGATTGCCATGACTTAGTTAGTTGAAGTTCTTGCTGACTAATCAAAGTTGTGTGTGAGTTTGGAAAAAGGAAGAAGAGCGTGATGGGGAGAAGAGAAATCGGTAACTAAACCTTCTTTTTATCAATGTCTTGTAACAGGCTTACATCCAGAGGGCCCACACACTTTTCCAAAGGACATCCATCCTCTTTAATGCCGTCTTTTAAAGATGAAGAACCTCCAACTGAGAGATTCAGGTTTCTTGCCTGATGTTGCTGGCCCAGCTGGATCCAAATTCTGAGGCTCATCCAGCAGCCACTCCAAGCTCTCTCCTTCCTCCAGGCTCTTTCCTCCCCTCCCCATGCAGCACAGAATAGGCAGCCTGTAATGATGAGTGCCTCACTGAGCAAAAACTTTCCCTCATTGGTCTTCATTTATTGTTTCTCCTAAACCTACATAGATGGACTTTCAACGTGGTTCTTTTTGCCCCAGATGATGCAAAGTTATCTTGACATCTGTTATGCCACTTCGGGAAGTAGATGCAACCCAATTCAATAGGAAGTGTAAATATACATACTTTGTATGAGGCACTGTGCCGCTTTCAAGCTGGGGTCATCCAGTGATTATCTAGTCCCACTGCTCACTTTAGAGATAAGGAGGCTGAGATGTCAGATAAATCAGGCCACTTGCCCAGGGTAGGTGAGTTAGTACATGCCTGACTCTAGAACCTTGTTCTGCACCAGGCTAGTGCCCTTTCCCCCTAACTTGACATGGTTTCAGCATCACTGCATGTAGTTTCACTTGGAGGTTGTGTCCATGTGGAACGGTGAGTTGTTGATCTAGAAGGAGTGTTTTTGAGTAATGTAAATACTCAGATATCAGATCTTGGCATTTAATAAAGAACTGGGCTCAGTTGTCGAGACTACCATAATTGTCTTCGGTGGTCTAATTCCGTGGAAAACTTCACGGTCTTCCATTTTGTATTGAGTATGTAGTCACAGTTGTATTTCACATACTTCCACAAAACAATCTGTTCTCTTTTGCCCAAACCAGAACATTGCTTAATTTCCATAGTGGAATAGACTCAGCTGATCTTGCAAAAGTTTAGCCTCATATAATTCAACATAACTTTGCACCTCACTTCCTCTGGTTTTCCAGTGTTCTCTCTCCCTGTCTCTCTGTCTGTTTCTGCTTCCTATATTCTGGGCAGAGACTCTGCCCAGGTCTCCAGAAGAGCAGAAGTGAGGCTACTGAGCACTATAGTTGATACAGAGAGAAAACATTTGCTGAAAGTGCTTGCATCCAAAGGGTTGTTTTTTTTTTCCATTTCCAAATTTGCATTCCAGAACTACCGGGAGGGGAAACATGCCAGAGAGTGTGGAACATCTGCTCTGATGTTGGTGTTACTGAGGTGACTGGGAGCTCCCTGGGGTGGGGGTGACGGGAGCCAGACGATGCTCCTGAGGAGATTTGCTGGTTAAAAAGTGGCATCTGTGAAAACCTAGTAAGAATATGATGAAAGTGCTAGAACAGTTGGTATGTGAAGAATATTGGAACAGAGCCATTCTCTGAAAATCTTTAAAGATTAACAAATGTAGCAAAAGGAAGGGATTACAAGTGATTTATAATTATATTATATTATTCAAATGGCCTATATAGTTTTACTCCCCAAACTGTATTTTTTTGGTATAGGTCAATAGTTATCAGTCATGGCAAAATTAAATAATAGAGGTAAATTCTTTCTGTGTAGCTTTGTAAAATATCATGTCTGCTTTGCAAAAGTTACTCATAGAATCAGAATGGTTAGACCTTAGGTGTGTATGGGAATTACGCTCACTGAAAAGCATAGCATAAGAGGTATAAATAAATATATTTGTGGTTATTTTGTACCTGTCAATGCAGATTAAACTTTAAAACAATGCAACTGATTTAAGAGAACTTCATGAGAAAAGTCAGTATTCTGGACTAAAGATCAAATTGGAATGGATTAGCAAGGTATTGCCAAAAAGAATTATGGAATAGATATAAACTACTACAGTCAAATAGCATCTACTTGTATGTAACCTTGTGCTTGGTGCTGTTAAAGGGTTTGTGATTGATAAGCAGCTTTTTCTTTCAAGAAAGACAATGATTTTGCTTGTCCCCATTATTTTATTTTTGATTTGTATTAAGATTAATTTGGCAAAAGTCCATTTTGGCTGCTGCTATGTAAGAGCATCACCAAATATGACTAAGTAGAGTCAATTTGAAGAGGTTTTATTGCAGGCATATTTTAGGATTATATTCAGTGACAGGAAACTGAAAGAACGCTAAGTAAGGGTTTCTGCATGGAAGCATTGTTTTCCCTCTGGGGTAAGATGCTCAAAGACTGGCAGTCCCTGGCCAGTGGAGGCTGAAGGTATCATTAGTGATGCAGGCTCCTCCAGATTATTTGTAAATTAGAAAGATGTCCCATTTGGTCCCAAGTATAGATTCATTAGCTCACCCCTGTGTTGTCTGGGTGAGTAGGTCCCACTGTGATCTCTGTATCCAACGTCCATGTTCTCCTATCAGTATTTCTCCCAACCAGGTTGTGCGCCTGGCACTGGATGTTATTTGGAACAAGCTATCTTTTAAATTCCATTGCTTTAAAAAAGATACCACATTAATATAAAACACTGATAATAGAAAAGTGTACAAAGAAGAAAATCAAATCCACCTTATATTTTATAGCCCCCAATAAATTGTTAACATCACAGTGAATGTTCATCCAGAAATGGTTGTATCTCTGTATATCTCTACATATACATACTATAAGTAGACACATACATATATGTCCACACATATATACTTACATATGGCTCTTCATATTGCGTACTTTCACACACCTGTATTTACATATATAATTTTACACACATGGGATGATAAATGTAATAGTCTACAACTTTATTTACTTAATGACAAGTTATGGTCATTTTACTATATATAAATCTATTTCCAGATTTATATAATTTTTAATGACTACCTGGTATTCCCTTGCTTATATATATCTTACTCATTGTCTAAGAACACATTAAAAGAATTTGAGAACCATTACAATGCCTCATTTTCCTCATGTCTAATGCCTTGTACGTGTATAATTATACTACAACATCTCTCTAAGTACTAGATTAGGAAGTACTAGAGATTCCACATTTAGAGATTCCATACTTAGAGACTAAGTACTCGATTCCATACACTAAGGAATATGGTCTAACCCCCTCAGACTAATCTGAGAGGCAGAATGGTATGTTTAGAAAGTCGAGAACTGAGTTCTAGTCCCAGTGTGATGACTTACTAGCCATCTTCAACAAATTGCATCTCCCGTCTGGGCCTCAGTTTTGACATCTGTCAAATACTATATGAATATAGATGACATTCAATGACTGTTCTACCAACCCTCGTGTGTGTTATGATTTTCTAAAACCTTGTCTTCATTATCGTTAGATTAGCTTCATGAGAAGAGGGACTAAATCTGGATTGTTACTCATGTGTAGCTGAGATTGGCACTTAGTAAGTACCCAATAAAATCTGCTGAATGACTGAATGAAAGTGCCAGTTTCCCTGCCTTCTGAATTATTCTCCTGTGCCCAGCCCATTTCCCCTCCTTGCTTTTAGCCAGATAGAACTGCAGAGGAATTGTTCACAATAGGTAAGATTTTATAGATTTATTTATAGAAGTTCTAAGCCTGCCATGTTAAATTTCTCCTGAAATATTTTATTTACTTCATCAGCCATTGCAAATGAATTCTCTTACTCATTTCCATTTTTAGGAGCTTATTATTAGCATGGTGAAAAGTTATTGATCTTTGTATACTTGTCTTGTATTGTGCCATCTTATCAAATTATCTTATTCTAGCAATTTTTTCTTTTTTAACTACAGTTTCTAAATTTTCTGGAAAGAAAGCCATATCAATAAACTAAGAGAGTTGTCTCAGCTTTTAAATGTGTATACAGAGTATATTATTTTATTATCTTTGAATTTACTGATAGCTCCAAGACAATATTGAATAGTAGAGGAAAAAAAGAATATAAATAGGGAATTTACTTAAAAAAAAAAAACTTCCACCTGAGGATATGCTTATTGATTTAAGAGAAGGGAGAGAGAGTGGGAAAGAAATATCAGTGTGGGAGAGAAACATCAATGTGAGACAGACACATCAATGGGTTGCTTCTCAGAAGTATCCTGGGCATGTGCCCTGACCAGGAATTGAACCCATGATCTTTTGGTATACCAAAGGAAATATCCAATAAACATAGGTTACATCCATTTCAGTTGAGCCAAGAACAAGAAAATGGTGCCACATCCCACTTTCATATGCTACAATATCCCATAGTAAAAACAAATAAAAGATGTTCTGTTTCACTGTTAGTCATGTTTTAAAGTGACAAAAGTAAAAACAGCTAGAACATCTATTGCTGGTGGAGATGAGCCCCCTGAACTGCTAACAGCTTCTTCAAATATTCTCTATCAGTATCTATTAAAATGAACAGTTCAGATATACATTGATACAGCAGTCCTACTATTGAGAATTGAGAAATACTTTATCTTTTGGATACTAATATTTTTGTTGATTACCTCAAAAATATTTTCCCCATGCATGGCTTGTCTTTTTCAGTTTTTAACTATTTTTGTTTTATTATTTTTAAATATTTTGTCTTATTTTTTAATTACAGTTGATGTACAATATTATGTTAGTTTTGGGTATGCAAGACTAGCTATTTATGTAGCTTACAACGTGATCACCCTGATAAATCAAGTACCCATATGACACCATACATAGTTACTACAATATTATTGACTGTATTTCCTATGCTGTACTTTACATCCCTGTAAGTATTCTGTCACTACCAATCGTACTTTTTAACCCCTTCACCTTTTTCACCCATCCCCCAACCCCCCTCCCATCTGGTAACCATCAAAATGTTCTCTGTATCTATGAGGTTGTTTCTGTTCTGCTTATTTGTTTATTTTGTTTTTTTAGATTTCTCATATAAGTAAAGTCATATGGCATTTGTCTTTGTCTATTTCACTCAGCACAATACCCTCCAGGTCCATCCATGTTGTTGCAGATGGCAAGATTTCATTCTGTGTTATGGTCGAGTCATATTCCATTGTATATATGGATCACTTCTTTATCCACTCATCTATAGATGGACACTTAGTCTTTTGCCACATCTTGGCTATTGTAAATAATGCTGCAATGAGCACATGTATGCATATGTCTTTTTCATTTAGTGTTTTGGAATTCTTTGGATAAATACTCAGAACTACAATTGCTAGGTCTTTCTTTGTCTCTTTCTATAGTCTTTGTTTTAAAGTCTATTTTGTCTAGTGCAAATGTTGCTACTGCAGCTTTTTATTTCCATTTTTATGAAATATCTTTTTCCATCACTTTACTTACAGTCTCTGTGTTTTTGATATGCAGTGAGTCTCTTGTAGACAGCAAATGTAAGTGCCTTATTTTCTTATCCATTCAGCCACCCTATATCCTCTGGTTTGATCATTTAATCCATTTTCATTTATAGTAATTATTGATAGATATATATTTATTGCCATTTTGTTCATATTTTGATTTCTTTTTCTTCTTAAAGAACTCATTTGACTTTTTCTTGTCTGGGAAGTTCTTTATTTGTCCTTTGACTTTGACAACTTTGCTGGATAGAGTAACTTTGGTTGTAGGTCCTTGATTTTCACCACTTTGAATAATTCATGTCAAACTCTCCAGACCTGCAAAGTTTCTGTTGAGAAATCAGCTGGTAATCTTACGAGAGCTCCTTAGTGGGTAACTAACAGCTTTTCTCTTGCTGTTTTTAAATTCTCTCTTTGCCTTAACCTTTGGTATTTTAACTATCATGTGTCTTGATGTGGGCCTCTTTGGGTTCATCTTGCCTGGACCTGTATGTCTGTTTCCTTCACCAAGTTAGGGAAGTTTTCCTATTTTTTCCAAATCATTATTTTTCCAAATAGGTTTTCAATTCCTTGCTCTCTCTTCTCCTCCCAGCACCCACGATGCAAATGTTAATATGTCTGATGTTGTTCCAGAGGTCCCTGAAACTACTCCTCAGCCATGCATTCCAGGTGCACTCCCTGTGTGGGCTATATCAATGTCCCTGTTGTAGTTAAGCCTTGATTGTTGTTGGCACATCAATGTGAGGTATTAAACCCGGGGATATTAGGCTAAGGATACTGGTCACAACTGCAGAAGAGGATCTGCTGTGCAGGGGCCAACCCCACCGAGCAGGACTCACTTCAGCAAGGCTCTGGTGCCCACCAAACCTGCCCCTTGAGTGTGTCGCTCATGGAGATGGTTGGTTGGTGCTCCAACCTGACCTGAAGCTACTGTCTACTGGGTTCACTGGCTCTGGAGCCTCCTGAAAGTTTCGGGCCTAGGTCAGCCACTTTTGTGTTCTGCCTAGGGCCACACAGCATGAGCTATAAAGCAATCTGCAGATGGCTACTACTTTTGCTGGACTTGAAGGTACACAGGAGAAGCTAAGCTGCCAACCTAGGCTGACCATTGCTGGTACCAGGCCTGGGGACACTTAGCAAGAGGTATGGGGTATGCTGAGGCCAGATGCTGCCTGTTTTAGAGATGTGAGAAAGATTGCATGCATGGGTGAAGACAGGTTGTTTGTATGGAAAAATAGCTGTAAATGACTTGGGTAGGCCCAAAGGTTTGGTGGGGTGGGAGGTTTTAGGGAATTACCAAGGCTGCGTGAACAGTATTAGGTAGGTTTAGACTCAGATATGGTGCCTGCCTGTGCCTGCAGGGGGAGGCCTCAGCAAAGGAACAATGGCCTTTGCCAGCAGTACTTTCTGGGAGAAAGCTGCCCTCCAGCCCTTGCCTCGATGCCAAGCAATTCAGTTCCTCCCTGTATATCCCTGTTGCCTTTTCAGCTGCTGCCCCAGTGCTGGAGCCCAGAGTGAGTATGAGTAAGTCTGTGTGCTGGCCCTTTAAGAGAAATGTCTGGGACTCCAGAAGCTCTGTCTTAATCAACCAAAATCTCCACTCATTTTCAAAGTCAGAAGTTATGGAGAATTCTCTTCTTAGTACTGGAACCCTGAGTTGGGGGATCTGGTTTGGAGCTAGAGCCCCGGTTACAAAGCGGGGACCTTCCGAAGCTGAGATATACCTCCCGATTTTTAATGGCCACACATGGGTATGGACCAACCCATTCCACATCTCTGCCCCGCCTACAAATCTTAATGTGGCTGCTTCTTTATATCCACAGTTGTAGGACTTCTGTTCAGCTAGATTTCAGGCAGTTCTGAATAATGGTTGTTCTGCAGCGTATTTGTAATTTTGATGTAGTTGTGAAACGTTGCAAGTACCGCATTTACCTACTCTGTTATTTTTACTGAAAGTCTCGATTTCTTTATGGCTGTTTTTTGATGTTCAACTGTATTCATTTTAATGTAGTTGGATAAATCAAATATTTTTATAGCTATCATATTTTTTCTTTTTTTATTGTTTATTCTATTACAATTGTACCATTTTTTCCTTTTTGCCCCCCTCCACCCAACTCACCCTTATAGGCCACAGTCAATCCCTCCTCCATTGTCCATGTCCATGCGTCATTCATATGTTCTTTGACTACTTCCTTCCTCTTTCTTCCACCATCCCTCCCCCCCTCTCCTCGTACAGCTATCAGTCTGTTCTATGTCTCCATGTCTCTGGTTCTGTTTTTTCTCATTAGTTTATTTTGTTCATTAGATTCCAGTTATAAGTGAGGCTACATGGTATTTGTCTTTTGCTGACTGGCTTATTTCTCTAGTTCCATCCATGCTGTCACAAAATGTAGACTTCCTTCCTTTCTTTCTTTCTGCTGCATAGTATTCCATTGTGTACATGCACCACAATTTTTAATCCACTCATCTACTAATGGGCACTTGAGCTGTTTCCAACACTTAGCTATTGTAAATAGAGCTGCTATGTACACAGGGGTGCATACGTCTTTTGAATTAGTGTTTCAGGATTCTTAGGGCATATTCCCAGCAGTGGAGTTGCTGGATCACAAGGCAGTTCCATTTTTAATTTTTTTTTATGAAATTCCATACTGTTTTCCACAGTGGCTGCACCAATGGACGTTCCCACCAACAGTGCACTAGGGTTCCCTTTTCTCCACATCCTCTCCAACACTTGTTGTTTGTTGATTTATTAATAACAGCCATTCTGACTGGTATGAGGTGATATTTCATTGTGGTTTTAATTTGCATCTCTCTGATGGCTAGTGATATTGAGCATTGTTTTCATATGTCTACGGGCCATTTGTATGTCCTCTTCAGAGAAGGGTCTATTCAGGTACTTTGCCCATTTTTAATTGGGTTGTTTGTCTTCCTGATGTTGAGTTGTATGAGTTCTTTATATATTTTGGAGATCAAACCTTTGTCTGATGTATCATTGACAAATATGTTCTCCCATAGAGTCAGTTCCCTTTTCATTTTGATGGTTTCTTTAGCTTTGCAGAAACTTTTTAATTTGATGTAGTCCTATTTGTTTATTTTTTCCTTTGCTTCCCTTGCCCTAGGAGATATATTGGCCAAAATATTGCTACATGGAATGTCTGAAACTTTACTGTCTGTTTTCTGCTAGGATTTTATGGTTTAAATTTAAGTCCTTTATTAATTTTGAACTTATTCTGGTGTATGGTTATGTTGGTGGTCTAGTTTCATTTTTTTGAATGTACCAATCCTATTCTCCCAACACCACTTATTAAAGAGACTGTTTTTACTCCATTGTATGCTTATGCCCTCCTTATCAAATATTAGTTGATCATGGAGACACGGGTTTATTTCTGGGCTCTCTGTTCTGTTCCATTGATCTATGTGTCTGTTCTTCTGCCAGTACCAGATTATCTTGGTTATAGTGACCTTGTAGTATAGGTTAATATTAGGTATTGTGATCCCTCCAGCTTTGTTTTTCTTTCTAAGGATTGCTGACGCTATTTGAGGTGTTTTTGGTTCCATATACATTTTTGGAATTTTTATTCTAGATCTGTGAAGTATGTCATTGGCATTTTAATCAGAATTGTATTGACTCTATACATTGCTTTGGGTGGTATGGACATCTTAATGATGTGAATTCTTCTAATCCATGAGCATAGTATATAATTCCATTTATTTGTATATTGTTCATTTTTTCTTCAGTGTTCTATAGTTTTCTGACTCTTACATCCTTGGTTAAATTTATTACTAGGTACTTTATTTTTCTCGTTGCTATAGTAAACAGGATTTTTTCTTTTCTGATAATTCATTGTTGATGTACAAGGATGCTATTGATTTCTGAGTATTGACTTTGTATTTTGTTACTTTGCTGAATTCACTTATTAGCTTTTTTCACTTAGTAGTTTCACTTAGTAGTTTTTTGTGTAGACTATATGATTTTCTTTGTACACTATCATGTCATCTGTGAATCATGACAGTTTTATGTCCTCTTTTCAATCTAGATGTCTGTTATTTCTTCTTCTTGTCTGATCACTGTGGCTAGGACTTCCACAACTATGTTGAATAAGAGTGGTGAAAGTGGGTACCTGTATCTTGTTCTTGAACTAAAGAGGAACACTTTCAGGTTTTGCAGATCAAGTATAATGTCAGTAGTAGATTTCTCATATGTTGTCTTTATTATGTTGAGGTATACTCCCTCTATTTCCACTTTGCTGAATGTTTTTTTTTTTATCATAAATGGGTGCTGGATTTTGTCAAATGTTTTTTCACATCTATTGATATGCTCATGTGATTTTTGTCATTCCTTTTGTTTATGTGATGCATTACATTTATTGATTTACAAATGTTGTGCCATCCTTGCATCCCTGGGATAAATCCAACCTGATCAATATGTATAATCTGTTTAATGTATTGCTGGATCTGAATTGCCAATATTTTGTTGAGGACTATAGCTATCATTTTTATGTCTACTTAAGAAGCCCTTCCATGCCATAAAATCACAAGGACATATCCTTATGTAATTTTTTTACTTTCAGAGTTTCATATTTTACACTTAAGTTTTAAATTTACATGAATACATTCATTTGGGAATATGACCTGAAGCAGGGATATCTTGTCACTTGCCTCCTCCATAGAGAGATAACCTGTTTTCACAGCATTATTTATTAAATAGTAACTTCTTCCTCAAATGCTTTACAGTGTTCCTTTGGGCAAATGTCACATTTGTGTAGCTGCATAGGTCTTTCTATTGTGACACAGCTTGGTTTGTTCATTACTGAGACAATCCCATATTGTTTTTAACTGCTGTTGATATCAAGCTTCATTAGAAGTTTTGATATATGTGGGGCATGTTCCTCAGTCTTGTAGTTTTTATTCTTCAAAAATGTATTTGCTGTTCTTGGGTCTTGGAACTTCCATATGAGTTTCAGAATGTGCTTTTCAAATAAAAAACTGTTTTTAAAGTTCTATCTGGGGCTTAGGTTAGAAATTAATTTTTTTAATAAGTCAATTTGAGAGAATTGCTATTGAGACTTTTCCAATGTCTTTCTCTAATGTTTTAAAATGTTCTTAAGGTTTTGAACATCTTTCATTAGATTTAAGTTATATATATACATATATGTGTGTGTATATATACATATACACACACATATATAATGACATCTCTGTTGGTTTTAAAGTATTCTCACACATTCTTTGAAATGCTTTCCTTTAAAAAGTGGAGTTAATGCCAATCTTATAGGTGTGGGAGGGACTTGAAGATGCCCTACTAAGGAAAAATAAAACAGAAATAATTCAGAAACTAGATCCTAAAGGTACTATGGCTTCTTCCTTACTCTTTCTCAGATCAGTCTCTGTGTAGAAAGGCAGCTGCCATGTCATGAGGATACCCAAGCAGCCTTTTAGAGAGGTCCACATGGAGAGAACTGAGACCTGCTCATAGCCAGCAAGGATTGAAGCCTGTAGACTTCATGCACAAGGGTACATCATCTTGGAAGTGGATCCTCTAGCCCCAGTCATGGATTCAGATGACTACAGCCCCACAACATGTGACTGCAGCCTGTAAGAGAGCTTGAGTCACAACCCTCCAGCTGAGCTATTCCCAAATTCCTAACCCCCAGATACCTCAAGAGGTAAGAGAAATCATGCTCGGTTTTTTAAGCCATTATGTTTCAGGATAATTTGTTACAGAAAAATACATAAGTAATACCTCTTTTAAAAAATTATGTTTTCTGTTTGTTGCTGTTATAAATAAATGCAGTTTTTGCATTGTTCTTGTAGTTACCTACTTTGTTAAACTCTCTCTTTTTAAAAAATGTATTTTTTAGAGAGGGTGGAGGGGAGGGTGGGAGAGAGGGAGAGAAACATTGATGTGCAAGAGAAACACTGATTGGTTGCCTCTCACGCAGTCTCAACTGGGTACCTGACCTGCAACCCAGGTATGTGCCCTGACCTGGAATTGAACTGGCAACCTTTTGGTTTGTGGAACGATGCCCAACCCACTGAGTCGCACCAGTGGGGACTGCTAAGCCCTCTTATTAATGTCAATATTAATAAATTTCCTATAGACTCTGTTGGGTTTTGTGTAGACAATCATCTTATGTACACTTAATGGCAGATTTTTTTTCCTTCCAATCCTCCTTTATTTTCCTTCTTTTAATGTAAATAGCTTGATCTTCAGTATGATATTGACTAGAAAAAATAATAGTGAGTATTGTTATCCTGTTCCTGATTTTAAGGAGAGTTTTTGGTATATTTCCACTTAGGAATATTGTTGCTTCCTGTTTCTGGTATATATCCTTATTGGGTTAAGGCAGTTATTGCTTACATCTTGTTGCTTTCCTCAACACACACACACACACACACCCACACACACACACACACACACGTACTGTGTGCTGGCCGATCTGTAGTTTCCGTTTTTTGCATGGAAATTATGAATCAGGGAACACAAACATTTAAATGGTGTTGAATATTGCCAATACACCCTCTAAAAAGATTGCATCAGCATAAAACCACACCAGTAGTACATGTAAATGTGGGCTTTCCATCTTTCACCTAACTCTTCTTGTCCCCAGTGCAGCCCCCATTTTCTTAATATTCATAATAACAACAACCCATTATATGGCCGTTACTCTGGTCCAGGCACTATTCTAAGGCTTCATTTATATTAGCTCATTCAATCCTCACACCCACTCTTTGAGGTAGGTGTTATTGTTATCCCCAGTTTACAGGTGAACAACTATGGTATGGACAGATCAAATAACTTGTCTAAGGTCAGCCACTAGTAACTGACATAGTCAGGACTTTAACACAAATAATCTGGCTCCCAAGTTCATGCTCTTAAACTTTATGCTGGACTGCCCTTTACACCTAGCAGCTATTTTTGAGTGTTTGCCATGTGGCAAGAGCAGCTGTAACTCAATCATCACAATCACCTTATAAGGGTAAGTACTATTATCATTCCCAGTACTTTGCATATTGTAGCACATTACACACTTGTTTGTGAGTGAAAACATTGATTTGATAGTGGATTCATTAGGTGGTTGACCTTCCTATGCCATTTAATTTTTCTAGAAGTGGTTCCTACAGGCCATCAGGATTTGCCGGGGGGATGGGGCTAGATGAGACAGATTGCATGATTCAAGAAAAGGCATGTGGTTGTTTGAATTAGTATGGTTAGCATTCATATTCATATTGAACAGTCTGAAAGAGCAAGGGCCCGGGAAAGAGAAAGACTTGGATTTAATCTCCCCTTCCATTTACCAGCTAAGGTTTTTCAAATCTCTGAGTGAGACTTTCTCATCTTAAAACACAGATAATAGTAGCAACGGTGTGGAATTATAAGAATTAAGTGAAATGGCATGTGTGAAGTATCTGGCCTGCTGTCTCGCATGTGGTGGTACTTGCTCTGCAAGTGTGAGTTCCTTTATTCTTTCCCCCAAACAGATGCATATCAAGACCACAGATCTCTGTGTGTGAGGGTGTGGTAGGCAATTAGATAGACATGAGCAGAGAGAGCAAGGATAATGGGCCAGGTATAGAAGGTCACCAAGGCAGAAAGCCCTGGATGTCTAGCCATGGGCAAAACTGGGAAAACAAGGACTTTTCCTCCCCTCGCATATTGCTGGTCATTCACTGGTCATTCAGCTTAGACTCCCTGACCTTTCATATCACTGGTCATGCAGTTTGGATACAACCCTGATCTTTCCTCCCCTGGCATATTGCTAGTCATGCAAGTTAGATCCCCCTTAGAGGGGGAATCAACATGGGGGCTGGAGAATAGCCCTTAAGCATTAAGTTCCCCAAACAATGAGGTTGTGACCCTCATCAAATACACCTAAACCTTAGTTACGTTTCAGCTCCAATCCCAGAGAATCAGCAAAACCAAACAAGCAACACCATAGGTGACCCCAGGATCAGTTGCATTGATTAATGACCTTCTGCCCTGGCACCAACCAATCAGTGGAGACTACAACCCTGAAAAGATACACCTGGAAAGCTGATGAGTATTCTATTAGGATCCTCCTCTAGCACCTCCCCTAAAATGCCCACCCTTAAAAGCCCTTAGATCAGAGGACTCAGTGCACTTTCTCTTTAGCCTTCCCCCCTTTTCTTTCTCCCATGTTCATTACCTTCACCCTTCTCTCTCCTAAGCTCTAAGAGCCCCTTCTTTTGCCTCTGTAACTTGTTTCCTGAGCCCATTTCTTCTACCACTCACTCCTCCTACCTTTATGACGTTCTTCTAAACAAGCTTTCTTTTATAGTCAGTTTGTGCCTTGTCTCTGAATTCTTTCTTGGCCAGAACTAAAGTACTGAGGTTGCTGAACCACAGTCATGTCTGACTCCACCAGTATAATGCCTGGTGCTGTTATTACCACCAACAAGGGGACAAAACCAGCCCCAAACTAAAAAAACCCTAACAGTTAGTGAATAGTCCACACATAGACAATTGAGAGTTGATTATGATGAGCAGATGTTTTACTAATGTAAGAGAATTACATGATAATTTACTGGGTGCCAGGTAGAATTCAAAATACATCACATATCCCATAATTTAAAACTTCAACCAACTCTATTAGTTATACATGATTATTATTATTCCCATTTTGTGGACAGAGAAATGGAGGCAGAGTGAAGTTGAGTCACTTGCCCTTGATCACACAGCTAGTAAATAGCAGAGCTGGAGTTCAAAAGTCAGGCTCTGGTTCCAGTCTGAATCACATGCTCTTCCTCTGTGATAACTCAGAAGACAAATTACTGACAAGTTTGTTACTGAGAAAAAACCATTTGGCAAACTCAGATTAGGTTCCTGTTTGGCAGTCGATTTCGGATGCTGAGTTTTTATTTTGGTTTTGGTGTCTTTGTTCTGTATCCAATAGTGGATATTAAAGTTAATTTTAATCTTTACGATTGTGTTTGTTTCATAAAAGATCATCCTTCCATACAACTATCCATCCATCATTTCATTTATTCCTTCAACTATATTTGTTAGGCCTTTTAAAGGCAGGGTAAATGCACAAGAAGACTTGAAATCAAAAGACCTGATTCCAAATTGTTGTTTTCCATGTCCTAGCTGTGTGGCGTTGGGTAAGTCATTTACCTGTCTGAGCATCAGCCTCTTTAGGTTAAATGGAATAAATAATGCCTGCTTCTCTGGCTTGTTCTAGTGATCCAATGAGACCATAATGAGAGAGAAAGTAATTTGCAAACTGTAAATGCTATGCAAATGTTATTTAAGATAACTATTCCACAAAGAGGAGCCAGCCAGAAGCCTTTGCTTACTTAAGCAAAAACCTAGCTTTGGGAATAAGAAGTGAATTAAATTGTTCGCTCTCCTTTTATTGCTGATCTCAGCCAGGGCTTGAGCTGTAGTTGTGGCACCTGCACCTGAACAAAGAGAGAAGCGTTGATGGAAGCTGGCACGAGGATCCCACTTCCCTTCTACAAGTGTCGCTCTCCATGGCAATGTGACAGGTTTATCTGTCAGCAGAGCGTCGCCTCCTTTGTGGCCAGAATACAAATTGAAATATTATGCTTCCAAATTATTAGCAATTTTCTTACACAGAAAAGATGTTGAAAATAAACAAGTTTCACGGACTTGGTAGAAGAGGTGAATTGGAGCAAGGAGCTCCTGCTGGCATGCTGCAGAAGACGTCTTCAGACCCCCCAGAGGCATTTCACATGCCAGGGGTCTCTGGTTTAAACTGCAGGGGACATTTTTTCTTCCAAAAAATTGTTGTGTGTGCCAATGTCCATTAAAATAGCTGGTTTCTGGAGTGACTGGCTGCATTAGGATTCACTAAAGATAAATACATTTGAATAAATACCAGTTCCTATCCCACTCTGCAGGGATCCTTATTCTTCAGATCTGACACCAGACCTGAGAAGCTGCATTTTTAAAAGCTCCCAAGAAGATGCTAATTCACAGCTGGGTACGAGAACCATGGCTTAGAGATAACAATGAGTAAGGCATATAGGACCGATGAGTTTGGGATCTAAGCTGGTTTTTGGAATGCCTCTGTTCCAGGTCCTATTAACCCCCATCATTGATGACCTCCCTTTTTTTCCCTGAAAACCTGTTTTCAGTATAGTTTTCTGGACAATGGCAACATGCCAGTTTTAAATCACTTTAATAGCTGCCTTTCTGGTCAGTCATTTTGGGAGAATATAGGTGAATGAT
>PVKM010002996.1:31475-60694 GCA_004027735.1 Carollia perspicillata
GTAAAGTGCCAATACTTTCAATGTGGCAACACAGAAAGAAACAGCTTGGTGATAGCAGAAGACAACAAAGCAGACTGTTGAAATCTGCTTGTGGAAGGGGCTGTGAATCCAGGAGGGAGTGTATTCATCCTCCCAGAGCCCCAGCAGCCTCCAGGGGTCCTGGCTCACATGTGGAGTTCAAGGCTTGGAATCCTGTTTCCTTTCTCATCTCCACTTTCCCTCACCCCAGTCCTAGAAATTGTTTCCCTTCCTTTCCCCCAAATGATGCCCATTGAACCTCATATAACAAGAGGCATTTCTTGCAGAAGAAAAAACACTATACTCAATTATATGTATTGTATTTTTCCTACTTGAAGTTTCTACTGGAGACAAAGGAACCTTAGCCAAGACAACTAGGTTTGCCATTGTAAGGTCACGATCAGCAGTGTAGATGCCAGAATAGAGGGCAAAGACCTGATGGACAATGATTTTCCTGTCTAGGTGAGAGAGGGGACTGGCTGGGCTAGAGCAGTGCCAGCAGAGATGGAGATGGGTGAATCGACTTGTAACACACACAGATGCTAAAAACAGCAGAATGTGGGAGAGGGAGAGAGGGCTCCAGGATGCCATTAGGTTTCTGCCCTAAGTGTCTGAGGGAATGATGAAGCCTTTCTCTGGGACAGAGAAAGAACAGCCCCAGAACTAATTGAGAATTAAAAAAAAAAATCACCCTGGGTCTTCTACGTGCTTCATTCTCTCCCTGTACTGATGTCTCTACCCTCAATGGGTTTCTCTCTCTTTTTTCCTCCTCTGTCTGACCTACCTTGTACTTTCTCTCATGTCTCTCCTTTGCTCTATTATTTCCCTTTCTTCTCCCGCTCCACCTCATCTTCTTCACTTAACCTACCAGAATGTGAAATGAAAGTACCGAATACTTCTAGAAGTTATATATTTTTGGCATAAATTTTATGCTCCATGCTCTGAATTTAACGGCTGTGTGACTTAAATTACCTAGTTATAATGCTCACTACTGTATAGACTCCATGAAACCTTAAAAATGAAAGGTGGATTCAGTTAATGCCTATTTTCATTTTTCAGTTTTCATTGCACATTCCCAGCTGGGGATTAAGTAATATGTGCTCTGTGAATCTGCTTCTCATACCTATTATTGCCATTTCCTTTATTATAGATGGTCCCCCAAACACCCATTTCCCATTGGCGCCAGTTGTTCAAGATAGTAAAACTGCCCATAGAAAAAGTCAGATTTTTAAAAATAGCCTAAATTTGAAAAGAAATCAAGTGAACTACTGAGTTGCCTCATCAGCAACAAATATTCTTTATATTCTCTCTGATTATGAGGCCCTGATACATAGGTCAAGAAATGTCTCAGTATAGGGCAGCAGCATCCTTTTATTGTTCCCCCATGGTTTATCTGTTCAATCTAATTTAGTTATACAAACATTTATTAGATACCTGTTAAGTGCTGGTAATTTGCAATACGCTGCTGCTTTTAAATAGCAGACAACCTTCCCAATTAGCTCACACACACCCCAACTCCTGAGCTGTGCCCAGGGAATATAATTTAGTGGGGACATTAATGTTGGACAGTGCAAAGGGATTGAACACAGACAGAGCATCACAGGCGCCACACGTGTGGTTGGGTGCATTCTATATGTTACAGAGCAATTATTACAGCAATATTCTATGGTAGCTGTTGGTGTTGTTATTCCCACTTTACTGATAGGGAAACTGAGGCTTGGAAAAATTAAGTGAATTGCAACACTAGTAGCAATCATTTTGTTTTTTAGGCTTCCTTTTTTCATTACAGAAAAATGTATAACATAAAATTGACTCTTTTAAGAATTTTTAAGTGAAAAATTCAGTGGCATTTAGCACATTCACAATATTATGCAACTATTACCAGTATTCATTTCCACGCTTTTTTTTTGTTTTCATCACAAACTGCAACTCTGTATCCATTAAACAATAAGTTCTCATTCCCTCCTCCCCCAGCCCTGATGACCTCTAATCTGCTTTCTAATCATTATTGTTTTAAGTGACACCTAGCTGTCATCAGTGGGAAATGACAGAATGCAGTGGTTTTGATCAAGGGCCTTGTGTTTTAGGGGGGTTATTATTTGTTTTTGTAATTTTACTATCTAATAGCAGAAAGATTTTTTTTTTCATTGCAAGCAAAAGAGGCAAGATTTCAGCTGGATTTTGAGGGTCAGGAAAATTAGGTAACTTCATATTTAGAAAATGAATAATTGTCTGCAAAATGTGAAAGGACACAGCAGGAAGTTTCTGATGGAAATTACAAGGGCATATATTAGGTATGCAAAGAAATAATAATGGGCAAGGAGACATTTTTGCCTCAGGAAAGGATCCCAAAATGTAGGTCATGAGTCTGGTTGCTGAAAAGAAAAAAAGTTAATCTGCTAACATTCACACACAGACACAAATACACATAGAACTCCTCTCTCTCGCTCTCTCAATGTGTCGTCTGTAGGAGGACAAATACTAGCTTAAAATAGGTACTGATTCTGTGCCAATCCAAGGGGAAGGAGCTCAAGTTGTCAGTGAAACAACTTGAAAGGAGGGTTTGCTTGACAGAATGCATGGGCAGCAGAACGTAAAGCAAATGTGCATCCAAGCCCCACAGAGGGGCAACTGAACGTGTGCAGTGACCTGGACTGTGTCCAAAGTAGTAACTCCACAGGACCAGCTAGTTAACGGGGAAGTTGGAAGAGTCTAGGGAAATAATGATGTTCCTTGCCAAATGCCCTGGCCTGGGCCACTGAACCCTGGCTACACCTGTCGTCTGCTAGAAGAAGCCTGAGAAAGAATCTGATCTGGGTTGACAGCTGGGGTTACAAAACCCTTAGAGCCAAATGACCTAGAATAAATAGTTGTACCTTTCTGAACCAGGATACTAACACCATTGCATAATGCAGATATGGGGATTAAGTGAGGTAATTTATGCAAGGAGTGTCTGGCACAAAGAATGTGGTCAAGAAATTTCACTTCTCTAATGACAGCAGTGGTTGCCTTAAAAAAATAAAAGCATCCCCCATACTGTCAGAATAACCATACTTTTTTTTTTTACAACCTGTAGAGGAAGGATTATTATCCTGAATTTTTGTAGATGGGGAAACTGAATCTCCAAGAAGTTAAACAATAACTTTTATTTCCTACTCCAGACTTCCAGCTGTTGTTCATTCCCATCAACAAGGCCAGCATCACTAAGGCAGTGGCGGCCCATCAGTGGAGGGAGCCAGGTGGTGATGCTGAGCAGCTTCAATGTCAATGTATATCAGCCCATCAGTATCACAACAGGGACAGGCTGGAAAGCCAGTTGGGTTAGGGAGCAGATCACGAAGAGATGCTGGGGACAAATAGGTTTGGTCAGGAATATCTTCTCCACGAGCTTGCTGCTGTGTTTTGATGTGGCATATCTTGGTTTCTACTAGGGGTTGTGGAAGGGTCTGGGACCGAAGATTTTGGGACATTGACTTTAACTTTGAAGGCTAAGTCCTCACCTAAAATTACCGTATTTTGTGGTGCCTAATGAGTGTTTTTTGCCCAAATTTTTGAGGGAAAAATAAGGATGCGTGTTATTCATGGGTATAATGATTATATACCATGATATAATGATCCTACGTATAATGTGCACAAAATAGGAGTGCACATTGTACACGACAAAATATGGTAGAGCAGTTCGGGTTATATAGTATTAAGGTTTTCTAGCTCAAAACTTTGCTGGTGTCATCTTTTCCCAACAGCCTTTGTCCTACTTTGTTACCTGGCCTGTTTTTTTCTTCTCCTTTAACTGTGGCTGTTTCCAGAGCTTCTGCCCCTGTTCCTGCCGTCCTTTATTTCCCCACAGCTTGGGGAAGTTCAAGTACTTGAGCTCTAACCTCAGGCTGGAGTTGCCGTAAATGCCTCGCAACCAGCCCTCCTCCTTGTTGGTTCTTTCCTGGGCTTGTCTGTCTGGAATGCGACCATCACAATTTTCTTATTCTCAATCTTTTATTCAGTAACTTCTGATTATTCTGTTTCTGAAGCTTAAGTGTAAGCTGGATCTGAGGCCCACTTTTATCCATTTAATGTTTTCATCTTAGAAAAAAATATCCATTTAGAAGAAAAGCTGAAGGCAACTTTAATCAACTGAACTAATAAGGGTGTAACCTTCAGGGATGGCAGTCTACTCAAGAAATATTGGAAAGATGGGGCAGCACAGAAGGCGAAATCAACCCAAAGTGATCACAATAAGGGCAGGGAGAGAATGTACTCGCTGACCTAACAGCCCCAGTATTGAAGTGATTAAATTATAATGCCAGGAGTTATTATCGAGAAGAGAATATTTAGTTGCTAGCATAGAAAATTTCATGGGCTCTATGTTTTTTTCTAATGAAGGATTAATTTGGCAACAGGACCACAACTGGAAGCAAATCATCTTTTTAAAGAGGGTATGATCCTTCCTTCCTATTCATACAGCAGGCAGGAATTTGGTGATTTTGCTAGAAATGATATTCCCACAGAGGAAATGCTGTTTCTACAAAGAACACACAGCTGCTACAAGCAAGCTAAAGCTCAGATTAGAGCAGCGGAGAGGCCTGCAGCACACAAGCTAGTCCAGGGTTAACTGGGATTAAGGGCGGAGCAGCCATGCGTCTTTCTGTAGAGAGTCGCAGAACTCACCTGACGCCGCCTCCTCAATTAAAGACATTGAAATGGTACGTGAGCACAACGTATGAACATTTTCTTCCGATAGGTAATTAGAGAAGGGCAACTCAGTCAGACAGTGTGGTGTCTGTGGAAGAGAGTGTAGGTAGGGCGAGGAAACCGTCAGTCTAAGTCACACTGGTTGTGCTCTACCACCTGCTTGGTGATAAGAGGCTCTCCACGACTATCCTGAGTCACTGCGTGTCCTTCATCACTCGTGGTGTTTGGGAATGAATCGTATATTGTCCACAGTGTTCATGATAAGTCATTGTCAGCAAAACTGTTTTATTGTCTTCATTAAGCCCAGAGTTCACTCTTCCCTCTTGATATCATTGATTAGACGTATCTGGGAAAGATGAACCCTACTTGATTTTCTGAGGGCCAAGGTGGGTGGGCAGCACCCGTTCAGAATGGTTACTTGTCCCAGCTTCCTTTCAACAGGGCGGGGCACCATCTTGCAGAAATAAATTTGCATTTTATATGTTAACCCTTGTATTTTGGCTGCCATATGCTTTGAGCCTTCTTCAGAAGCTACTCTAGGTACCTGTTATGGACTGAATTGTGTCTTCTCCAAACTCATATTGTGAAGTCCTAAGCCCCAGTGACTCAGAATGTGAATGTATTTGGAAACAGGGTCTTTTTTATTTTTTTACAGTACAAACTTTATTATAATGTGTGTGACTATATACAAAAT
Source organism: Carollia perspicillata (assembly GCA_004027735.1). Classification (NCBI taxonomy): domain Eukaryota; kingdom Metazoa; phylum Chordata; class Mammalia; order Chiroptera; family Phyllostomidae; genus Carollia; species Carollia perspicillata. The sequence continues at coordinate 36,874 of PVKM010002996.1, forward strand.
ATTTTTTAAAAGATGTTGGCTTTTTCTATTTTTTAAGTTTTAATTCTTTTTAAAAAAAGATTTTATTTATTTATTTATTTTTAGAGAGAGGTAGAGAAACATCAATGTGTAGTTGTGGGGGCCCTGGCCTGCAACCCAGGCATGTGCCCTGACTGGGAATTGAAGCAGAGACCCTTTGGCTCACAGGGCCGTGCTCAATCCACTGAGCTACACCAGCTGGGGCAGATGTTGGCTTTTTAAAAAGATTTTTATTTATTTTTAGAGAGAGGGGAAGGGAGGGAGAAAAAGAGGGAGAGAAACATCGACATGAAAGAGAAACATCAATCAGTTGTGTCTCAAATGGTCTTTAAAGAGGTAATTAAGGTAAAATGAGGTTATCAGGGTGGACCCTAATCCAATATGATTCAGATCCTTATAAGAAGAGGAGATAAGGACACAGACAAGGCTCTCTGTAAGCCAAGGAGAGAGGCTTTGGAAGAAACCCAACCCTCCCAACACCTTGATCTTGAACCTCTAGCCTCTAGAACCACGAGAAAAGACACTTGTGTTGTTTAAACCCTTTAGTGTGTGGTACTTTGCTATGGCAGTCCTAGCAGACTAATATAGTCCCCTTTGTGTTACCAACATCTCTGACCCCCAAGTGTGGGGACCAGAACAATTGTTTTGGTTAGACACACAAAAAGGAAGGACAGATGCAGCCTACATTAAGCCTAAACACCTGCTCCTGTTTTCCAAGTCCTCCACAGTCTTGCCCTCCTATTCTGCATCCTAAGGCTTATCTCCCTAGCATGAACTTCACCTGACAGTCAGTCCAGTCTCCTTGCAGTCTTGTTCACCCCACCTCCCATAGACACTCCGTCAGGTTCAGCTTTTAGAGAAAGTGTACTTCTCCGCCAACTTGGAATGTGCTCCAGGTCCTCCTAGTGTCCAGGCTTCATGGCCAGTTGCTGACTGCCCCTGCCAGGGGCTCACCTTCTAAATGCCTACCCTGCTTGATCTTTACAGCCACGCCATTCAGGATTGATTTCCCTATCTCTGTTTTTTATAGACTGCCCCATTTTTTAAAAAAATAGTATTTCAGGCAACTGACACAGGTACATAAAATAGAGCAAGGTACCAAAAAACATACATTTGGCATGGGGGCAAAAACAAAACAGCAGCAGAGTTATAGAAGGGAGCCAGGAATGAGACAAACATCAGAAAGCAGACTAGTCTTGCTATGGATTTGGCTCACTTTTCAAGAAACCCACTTGAAAAATGAAAACTTAACAGTTACACAATTCACACTGTATGTCAGATGGAACAAACCAGTTGCGCAGGAGCAGTGAAACTGTTCCTGGTGTTATTGAAAGAAATACATGTCTCCTGAGAGTTGTCGAACTGTTTTATGCAATGAATGGCATCTCTGTCATCTTGACAGTGGCCAAGTGATGAGGTTTTATGAAAGCCCTCACAACGTTACACGAAAGCTGAATTCAGTAACAGCACTTCTACAGATGCCAAGGAGTGGGATTCAGCTATAGAGTTCTTGGCTGGTCTCCTTGAGCTTAGGGATAGGTTTCAGAGGTCGTAGAGAAAGAGAAGGACTCCATATGCTTCTGGCAGTCCATTGTATTGTTTCTCTCAACTGAGCCTTGATGAATGCAATGAACAGTGAGTTCAGTTTTCGTACAATGGCTCGAACCTATTCTGGGTTGCCAATGAAATTCAGATGGCTCTCCCTGGAGTTGACCAAAACCAGGAATACAGATGCTGTTTCATTTGTCTGTGTTGTAAAGCCAGCAACCACCAGGAACACACCTGCAGGTGAACTGAATTGGGTTTCTTGGCTGTTGTGTTGAGAGAGACCGCACACCAATGGGAAGGAACTGTGGGGAGTCTTGGTAAAAAGGTACTAGGAGGTTTATATTACAGGATTTGAGCTTGTGTTAGGTGATTTTCGGGGAGACTTCAAGGGAGCAGGAGTTTGCTCTCGATTGGGCGCTCTCAGGAACTTGGGGCAATTCTATCATTGGGTATCTTAATTTTTATAGAGTGTAGGGGGACTGAAGCACAGCTAACACCGTGATTGGTAAGAAGTGGCAATCTTGCCTACAAGCTGAGAAAGAAGGAAATGTGGCATTTACACCTTGTTTTTGTCCATGCCCAGACGTGATTATGGATTGCATTTATTTTTATCTCACTTTATCCCAGTAACAGAGTGACCTTGACTGATGTTGCCTCCTAGCAACACCAAGATCAATTTGCTAGTGCCAGGCTGGCTCCCTGCTTTCAGGGGCTGCTTTTGTCTTTGTCACACTGTAGGGCTGTCAGAGCCTAACCTGGAAGGGACCCTACTAAACTGGGGGGAGGAGGGAATGCCTTCAAAAGGGTCAAAATTTTTTCCTAAAACTTTGGTTCGAATCTGTTCAAACTCACAGGAAAATGAGAGAATTGGGGCCTCTTTTATTCTATGTAAAAATAATTTTACCCCCCCAAATGTTTCATAGAAACCCCCTGCCCAGGCAGTACCAACCCTAAAAATTAATATTGGCGCATTGATACTGCATCGTGTGCTCTGGCTGCAAGGCCTCTGCTCTATGTGAAATTGACCTTAGCACCCGCTGATGATAATCATGACTTTTTGTTACTTCTTTCTTTTTAAAAAATAACTCCTATAAAAAACTGAACTTGATATTTAATGATAAACTCAGAAATTATTGATATAATATTGTATTATATAAGGTTTATAAAACAAAGAGGGAAGACACTTCAAAGTCCTAATTACTCTAACCCAACTATTGTCATCTCCTTTTTCCTTCTTTTTTAATGTACATGTTAAAACCCATTTAATCATGCTGCACATAGTTTCATAATCAGCTATTTTACTTTATAGCGTACAGTCTCACCTTATATTTCTGCTTTTCCATGAAACTACAGAATCATTTTAGTTATTGTTTTTAATGGCTATATAAAATTTTGCATAAACTTACCATTTTCTTAGTAATACTTCTACTAATAGAAATGTGTAATTTTTCTTTTTCTGTTTTAAATAGCACGAGAATAAAGACGTTTCAAGTTTACAGGTTTTCCACCTATTTAAGGGAACTGTTCTTTCTCCTTAGGCACTTTTAAGATTTTCTCCTTCCCTTTGGAGATGGGGGATTGTCCAGGACATGGATAAATGACTCTCTTCTTTGCAGTAATTTTGCCTGAAATTCATTAGGCTCCTTCAAGCTGAAATTCGGATTTTTTTTTTCAGGAATGTTTCAAAAATTTTGTTCCTTCTTCATCTCTTCCCTGGTTTCTTCTTTTCTTCCCTAGGGCTCTTACTATCCACGTTGTGGTTTCCTGGGTCTGTTATCCATGCCTCTTTCCCTTTCTCTCATGATCTTTGAATTTTCACCTTGTAGTTTTATTCATCTCATCCTTATGATTTTCCAGGCCATTGAATTTGAGTATTGCTGTTGATCATCTTCTCTTTAAATTCATGTACCAATTTTTTAAAAATGTGTTTTAGAAAGTCTTTTCTTGTGTGCCAAACTGGAATCTTTTTAAATGCTCTTATTATCATCACTACTTTAATTTTTTGAAAGGCTGCCCTTCATCGGCTCTAGTCAGCTGTATTTCATCAGGGACCTGCTCTCGTCCATGTTATCCTTCCTCTCTCTGCCATGCTCCCTTAGGGTCTGCTTCTTTTTCTTTGCTGCTTACTGGGGGTTCAGCACCTGGCATACCTTACCTGGGCAGGAGGGAGGTGGGGCTGACAAGCCATGAAGGGTGTGGTGATCTGCCCCTGGGGGCTGGCAGAGCTATAGGGATATTACGGCACTGGGTGAAGGGAGGAGAGGTTCTCCCAGGACTAGCCTCAAGGATAGGGATCCCTCAGTCCACCCATTCATCCCCTCCTCAGCGCCTTGTGGCCTCCAGAGACCGGCCAGTGTCTTGGAACACCCAGGTTGGACAATGTCAACTTTCAGTGTTGGAGTCCATGGGTCCCCATGGATCAAGCTCTCCCCCAAAGCTGACTGCTTTAGATCCTTGCCTTGGGATGCCCTTTGGCTGCCCTCAGTACCCACCAGGATCCCATCTGGCCCAGAGGTTAAAGTATCTGCTACTGTTCAGTTTGCCTGTCTACTCTTGGAACAGATGCAAAGCTCAGGGCAAGTGGGAGAAACCTGGTGTGCATTTGTGTGTGTGGGAAAGGCAAGATGCCTCCAGGCACTGTCTTTCCAGAATGCCCTGCGGCCATGTTTTCCACAATTGTTTTACATATTTTGGCTTCGTTCTTCTTTCTCATAATTTTAGAATCACTTAATCAAGTTTAAAAATTGTATGAGTGGGTTTTTGGAGGGCAGAATGAATTGATACCTTTCAAATATCGTATCATGGAATATGGGGCTCTATATTCATTCAAGCCTTCTTTAACTTAGGGTTCATCATTTTCTATGTATAAGGTCACATGCTTCTCTCATTAAGATTATGTTTTGATATTAGTTACAGTCATGAATTTATTTCTTTTATTTTTCTTATATTTTCCTAGAAATTATGGTAATTCAGACGAAGTTTTCCTAGCCCTGGAGGTAGTTTAGAAGCACCCAAGAAGTCCCATCTCCAGCAATTCTTATTCAAATTCAAGCCATTAGTTTAGAATAGTCTTTAAAAAAAATGCAATGGAAATACAACATAGGACATATGCCCGGTAACAATCATCACCATTTTTAAATCAACATTCTAAAGTTGGAGACATTCCTGGGGTTTCTTCTCAACCTCCTGGTTGACTTTTGGATCAAGGCTGCCCAGATTGCTGGTTTGCAAGTTCTCCAGTGCCTTCCCTTCTTCCATCAGAGGAGTTAGGGCATTGATGGACCTCTGTGTTGCTTGTCCATCCAACCATAGGGAAGATTTTAATTGACTTTTCCAGTGTAGGTACAGAGAAGATGATTGTGAAGAGCTGTGATATTGCATGAAACATAAAAGCAGCCATACATTTTTATTTCTCCATGAGAAGAAATATGGAAATTCATCATCCCCTCCTTTTTCTTCCTTGTAACAGAGATGGTTATGTTAAATATAGTGGTAAAATAACACAGGACACATACATACACTCCCAAGGACCTCCTTAGGGAGATTAGCCAATGACAGGTGTTTCCCATTAACGACACAGTCTCCCTTCCTTCCTTCCTTCCTTCCTTCCTTCCTTCCTTCCTTCCTTCCTTCCTTCCTTCCTTTCTTTCTTTAAATAATGTATTTTCATTTTTTTTAATTGCATTTTACATTCAATATTATTTTGTATTAGTTTCTGGTGTACAGCACAGTGGTTAGATAATCATATACTTTACAAAGTGTTTGTCTGATATTTCTACTACCCACCTGGCACCATACATAGTTTTTATAATATTATTGACTGTATTTCCTATGCTATACTTTACATCCCCATGACTATTTTGTAACTACCAATCTATAATTCTCTATCCCTTCACCTTTTTCACCCATTTCCCCAATTCCCCTCCCCTTGGGTGACCATCAGTCTGTTCTCTATCTCTATGAGTCTGTTTTTGTTTGTTGGTTTATATTGTTCCTTACATTCCACATATAAGTGAAATCATATGGTATTTGTCTTTCTGACTGACATATCTCACTTAGCATAATGCCCCCTACCTCTATCCATGCTGTTGTAAACGGTAAGATTTCATTCTTTATTTTTTAAGTCTGAATAATACTCCATTGTGTATATGTACCACCACTATTTTATGCCCATGTGTATTGATGGGCACTTGTGTTACTTTCATATCTTGGCTGTTGTAAATAACACTGCATTGAACATAGGGGTGCATATTTTCTTTTGATTTAGTGTTTTGGGTTTCTTTGGTTATATATCCAGAAGTAGAACCACTGGGTTATAAGGCAGTACCATTTTGAATTTTTCAGGAACCTCCATGCGTTTTCCACAGTGGCTGCACCAATCTGCATTCCCACCAACAGTGCACAAAGGTTCCTTTTTCTCCACATCCTTGCCAGCCTTGGTGTTTGTAGATTTATTGCTGATTGCCATTCTAACAGATATGAGGTGATATCTCATTGCAGTTTTAATTTGCATTTTTTGATGATTAGTTACATTGAGCATCTTTTCATGTCTACTTACCATTTGTATGTCCTTTTTGAAGAAGTGTCTATTGAGGGTCTTTGCCCATCTTTAATTGGATTGTTTGTTTTTTTGGCATTTATTTGATGAGCTTTTATTAAATTTTGGATATTAACCCCTAATCAGATGTGCTGTATCATTGATGAATATGTTCTCCCTTTCAGAAGAAGTTGTCTTTTCATTTTGTTGATGGTTTCTTTTGCTATGCAAAAACTTTTTAGTTTGATGTAGTCCCATTTGCTTATTTTTTGTTTGTTTCCCTAGCCAAGGAGATATATCAAAAAATATTACTAAGAGAAATATCTAAGATTTTACTGCCTATGTTTTCTTTCAGGATTTTTATGGTTTTGGGTCTTGAATTTAAGTCTTTAATCCATTTTGAGTTTATTCTTGTGTGTGGTGTAAGAAGGTGGCCTAGTTTCATGTTTTGCGTGTATCTGTTCAATTTTCCCAACACCATTTATTGACTAGACTGTCTTTACCCTATGGTATGTTTTTCCCTCCTTTGTCAAATATTAATTGACTATAAAGGCATGGGTTTATTTCTGGGCTCTTCATTCTGTTTCATTGATCTGTATGTCTGTTATTATGGTAGTGCAGTGCTATTTGATTACTATGACCTTGTGGTATGGCCTGATATTAGGTAGTTCAATGCCTCCAATTTTGTTGTTTCTCAAGATTGCTGTGGTTGTTCAGGGTATTTTGTGGTTTCATATAAATTTTTGGATTATTTCGTCTAGTTCTGTGAAATATACCATCGGTATTTTGATAGGAGTTGCATTGAATCTGTAGACTGCTTTGGGTAGTATGAACATTTTAGTGATGTTATTTATTCCTATCTATGAGCATGGTATGTGCTTTCACTTATTTATTTCTTCTTCAGTTTCTTTCTTCAGTGTCTTATAATTTTCTGAGTACAGGTCTTTTACCTCCTTTGTTAAATTTATTCCTAGGTATTTTTTTGATGCAATTGTAAATGGCATTATTTTTTTTATTTTCCCTTTCTGATAGATCATTATTGGTGTATAAAATGCAATGATTTCTAGACATTTATTTATATCCTGCTACTTTAAGGACTCAGAATTTCTTATTTAAGCAGACAGTTAAAATTTATTGAAACCATTAATTAAATAATTTAAGAAAGGTATGTATTTATTAACATCACTGTTTATCTTGCCCATTATACTAAATTTAAAAATGTGCAAAAGTGTAAAAAGTGAAACAAATCCCTCTTGCCCTTGTCTTTATATTCCAGTATCTTTCCCAAGAAGAATCTGTAGCCATTAGTTGCTATAAGTTCCTCAGCAGCAAACTTTTTGTATAAAGAGCCAAATAGTAAATATTTTACTCTTTGTGGGCTTTAGTTCCTATCACAACTATTAAACTCTATCATTATAGCCCAGGGCAGCCATTGACAACACAAAGAGAGTGGCTGTGATCCAAGAAAGCTTTATTTATGGACACTAAAATTTGGATTTTATGTACTTTTTATGAAATTATATTATTCTTCTTTTCACTATTATTTTTCTATTGATTTTTTTTAGCAGTGAAATGTATAAAAACCATTCATAGCCAGCAAAGCAGATGGTGAACGGGAGTTGGCCTCAGGCCATAGTTTGGTGACTCTTTTTCTGAAGGCATTTCATGCATGTCCAATTATACATTTCTTTTGGGTTTTGTACATTTATTTATAAACGAACTGCATACTATATGTAATGTTCTTCACTGAGGTTTTTCTGATAAGGTTTCCTGGTGGTTATTTGATATCAGTTCACAGAGTTACATCTTTTATTTTATTGGTCACGTAATGTTCAGGCACATGCTGTGATAAGCTGAGGAACGTGAAGATTGTTTCTGAATTTTGTCTTCTAAAAGTGATGTTGCAGTGGATATCCTTGTACATGTGTGCACCTCTGTGATTGTGTGCTACAGAATATATTCACAAAGGAGTAGTCAGAACTAACAATTCAGCATAAATATCAGTAAAGTTTCTGAGGAGGGATTTGGCCACTTTCTTTACAGTTCATTATAGGTTATGTCCAGACCACACCAAAGCCCTGGGTGGTTTTGACACATTTCAGGAGTCACCTGTTAATAGCAATGCCATAGGGTGTGTCCTACACTTTTAGGTATGGGTATTATTTAACAACCGGTGTACACAGTAGAAGGGGAAGGAGTACACAGTGGACCCGTCCCTCAGAATTCTGAAGGCTCCACATGAATCTTAGGGATACAGATCAGAGGCTCCCTTACCACCCCCCAGGGGCTGCTTGGCACTGCACAGGGCTGAAGGCTGGAGAAGGGGTTTGGAATGGGATATGAAAGAAAAAAATTTGAATTTTCATGATTTACACAGAGATCACCTCCCCAAAAGATTATAAATTAATTAGAAATTAAATTCTATTTTAATGGCATATAGAAGTTACCTAAATGAATCTTGTGGTGGATCATTTCATAGAGTAAATAGTTCCTTATAGAGTGATTTGTTTTTAATAAATCATATTTTGGGTTGGTATATGACAACATGTATTTACACGTATAAAAAGCTTTCGCACCCAAGCATAATTGGTGCCACAGAAAGTACAAACTACAGATAATCCAAAATCAGGTTTTTTCCTGGTCCAGCAAATGGTTCAGTCACTCCTACTTTCTGTTTCCTCACCTCTAAAATGAGACGGTTGGGGTATTTTCTCTCTATGGTTTCTTCTAGCTTCAGGACTATGCAAAATGTGGACAATCAAGAAATGCCCAGTAGATTATGAGTTATAGGAAGGCAGGAATTGTGTCTATTTTTCCTAATTCTGGTGTCCTCCTGCTACTTAGAATAGTGTATAGCATATACAGTGGGCACCCAGGAAACATTTGTTAAAGGAGTGAAAAATGAATGTATCAAATGACTATATTGCAGAAACTTTTGCAATTGCTGGTGTCTCTCTAGTTGTTTAGCTGATCATTCCTCCTCCCTCCTTTGTAATAGAATGCTGTCAGTGTTGAAATGTCTGCCCTCCTCCACATTGTCATAAGTTTAAAAAAACATGGTCTTCAGACCCAGTGCTAAAAGATGACATTGTACCCAGGATTATGGGTGATCATAGGGATTTATTTCTCTTGTGTGTGATTGGTTTAAGCATGGTCATGTGATGTAATTCTGACCAATGATATACCAGTGGGAAAGTGCTGCAGGGATCTAGGAAAGTTTCTCCACTAATAAGAAGACAGTACTTGAATAAAGCACCCTCCCTGTTGTTGCCATATCTACTTGACTCTTGGGATTATTGCAGCCATCTTTCGGTCATGAGAGCCAGGGTGGTGGAGCAGAAATATGAAAGAATCTGAGTCCATGATAACAGTTGTGAAGCCCTGAGGAAGCCAACTCTGGAGCAGCCCTTCCTGTAGATTTTGTATTAGTAAAATGCTAATATTTTTTATGATTTAGACAGTCAAGTATTTTTTGTTGCTTGCAGCCAAAATCATCCTAATAATATTTTACTTTTATAGTTATTATGCAGAAGACTTTGTGAAAATTAAAGTCTTCATTGCTTGTGACTTGGTGGTTAATGGATAGAAAATAAAGATGAATTTTTCTTGTTCTTTCTTGTGCTATGGAGAGTCATAAGAAGCACAGATTGCTAAAATAGGAAAGAATCTAATATTAATTTTAAAAAGGCATATTCACTGCAATTTTATAAATCATGTAGAAATATTATAGATCTGTGCACTTAAAAATATGATTTGTAGGAATAGATGTCTACTTTAAAATGGGGTAGCATTTGTAATTGTTTACACAGATTTTTGTGGCTTTAGTTTTTTTTTAAAGTTGTAGGTGAAAGCAATTTGTTCCACATTTTATGTGAACTTCATGGCAAAAACAAGATGCTGGCATTAATAATTGAATCAATAAAACACAGGCAAAGCACATGGAGGTGTGTCAGTATCTTTAAAATAGAGACATGTCAATTCAATATCTGGGTGTCCCACCCACTGCAGGAAGTTGGATGCTGAGGCAAGCTGGCCAGGAGTTCTGGCCTCTAGGTAATTAGCTATAGTATTACAGGAGCAAATTATAGGATTAGCTGAGGATAAGCTATTATTAGACCTGTTGATATTTGTTCATTGTTGGGTAACACGTACGTCTCATCTCTGCTTCAACACGGCAGCCCCCCCCCCCTCTCTTTTGAGTCCCTTCCCCACACTCCAAACCATGGTCATGGTATGCACTTACCTAAAAAACCCTACCAACTTAATTTTTGGTTACACTGCACTTTCTCAGGATTCTAGTGACAGGTGTTCAAAAATCCCTTTCTGACACACTTATTCCAGAGATATCTTTGCTTATGTATACAAGGCACCATACAGGTCTAACCATAGTCCTAAAACCACACAAATAAGGTTGCTACAGAAATAAAACAAATGAAACAAGAAAAACAGAGCAACTGGGTTATTGGCCTAGAATAAAAGATTTTTAAAACCTTGACCAATAAGCTCTACCAGTTGCAGTAAAGGGACTTTTCCATTAAATTGTGTGACCATTATAACCATTATTACTTTATTTATTTTGCTCTTTCTTCTCACACTCCATATCTTCTCCCACACATACTTGCCCCTTCTCTTTCTCTTTCTTGTAAGTTTGAGGAGGTGGAAATTTCACCTCACAAGATCTAGGGTAGAACTCAGGCTACCTAAATCCAAGGCTAGGATGTTCTCCTGTAGAGCTCATATTTCCTTTGGTATGGGATCTTAACACAGTGACCTCAACCTCAGTGCCCACAGGGGCACCCGCAGTGGAATAGTCTGGATTAGAGAGTGTGAAAAGTGTAGCCTTAGTCTCCCCACAGGGTAGGAAGGCACAGGAGGACCCATTGAAGTTTGGCTGATGGGTCATTGGCAGGCCTGGGCAAAGTAGTTAGCCTACAGCTTTTTAAAAAGTTTTTGCCCTGACTGGCAATCGAACCAGCAACCCTTTGGTTCACAGGCTGGTGCTCAATCCAGTGAGCCACACCAGCCAGGGCTTAGACTATGGCTTTTAAAGCAGAGGGAGCCTGCAGTTAGGTCCCCAAAAGACCAATAGAAGGTGTGAAGCCCATCTAAAAGTGAGAGAAGACTAGGAATAGAGGATGATACCCACAGGTCAAGCAACAGGTAAACACAGGTACAGAGTAGGAAGATAGGAGTAAAGTTTGCAGAGAAAGAAGAGGATTCAGGACCCCCTTCATAATTAGGGTGACTGAATAAATAACCTAATAAGTGATCTCTGGCTGCAGAGAGTGTGCATGAACTAGTCACCCTCATTAAATCTGCAGAGTTGGCACGAAGAGCAACTTGTAACTGGGCCCAACCCCTGTGACTGATGATCACCTTTACAGTACACTGATTTCATGCCCATTTGGGAGCTTGCTACTTCCTTCCAGATCTTAGCACATGTTTTTACTTCTTGTGTCCTAAGGCTCTCCAAAGGGAAGGTACCATTTAAACATCTGTGTTATAAACATTCTTTTGAGGATAACCTGGCTTTAAAATTAAAGAGCCATTTGTTGAAACTAACCTGCCTGAGAACATTATACTATGTTGGTACCCTAAAGAACATCATTGTTTCAGAAAAATCAGAATAAAGAGAATTTGGGTTTAGGGAAAAGTTAGATGGCAGAAGGAAAAAGAGAAAGGAGCCTTGGAAACTGAATTCCAGCTGCTTTCTGGGCCAGAGGGCAAAGCCAATGCACCCTTTCGACAGTATCCTGTGAGTTAACCTGCTTCCATGTGCTTTGCTGGGCTTAATTTCCAGGCAAACTGTTTGGTAGTAGAATGTGGTGCCCCAACTTTGGCTTGCTTTGGTAGAAGGATTAATGTTGGTAATATTACCAAACAAGGGGGTCCATGCACTTGACATGTAGCAGAGCCAAGCACTGACCATCAACTTTAGCAGTGAAGAAATTAAAGCAATTAACTGGCAGGGTACCAAGCCAGGAAAATGGTGAGCTAGTGCTCAAAATCTGAACTCCCCAACATTTAAAAAATGTTTTTATTGAATTTATTGGGGTAACACTGGCTAATAAGATTATATGGGCTTCAAGTGTAAAATTCTATGATACATTATCTGCATATTGTATTGTGTGTTCACCACCCAAAGTCAAGTCCCCTTCTGTCACCATTTCCCCCCTTTACCCTCTTCTCCCTCCCCCATTTTCCTTTCCCTCGGGTAATCACCACGCTGGTGTCTATGAGAAGTACATTTCTTTAGGATCATTTTTTCAGTGTCAAATGCACTGTTGTCACCTGGAAATACTAATGTACACTGAATTCTAGCTGGTGCCCTGAAAAGATCAAGGAACCCCTGTGCTGCATTGCCCACAGGCCAGTTGGGACTGCACTCATCCAAGACTTGATTTTGGGTTGATGCCCATTACTGAACTGTAACCTGTGCCTTTTGGGGGAAACCTGATGCTCTAGTTTGCAATGGAACTGGTGGTTTTCAAGTTGCTTCAGAGCAAGAAAGGCATGGCTCTTTGTATATAAAGTAGTTTGCACATTCAGCAACATACTACATATAGTGATGCCAGGATGTTTTTTTTTTTTAATTTTATTGTTGTTCAATTACAATTGTCTGCATTTTACCCCCACCACTCCCAGCATGTTTTAAAAAATTTAAAAAATAATGCCTGAGGCTGTGCCTGCATGGAGCAAAGTGGCAAAAAGACATATTTTCCTATTTATGAGAGACTGGAAACTTCCTTTAGAATCTCAGTGGACTTTGAGTCCAGCAGAAAATATGACCTGTTGTTGACTAAGTGGTTCAGTAAAACCACCTGGGGGATCTAAACTTCCAAACGGCATGATGAAAGGACCCTGGTGCCCTCAGAGCTTGCCCTTGGAAATGGGTCTCATTGAGTGAGAGCTCCATTGCTGAGAACTAGGACCCTTGCTTCATGCTCTTCCTTCTTTCTCTTCCTGCTTTTGCCTGCTCCTCAGGATGCTGTGTGAGCGTGTGTGAGCGTGTGTGTGTGAGCATGTGTGAAATAGTCACTCTCCTCCTTCTGAAGGGGTCCAGATATTCTCAGAAGGGCCATGTCTCCCATCTATTCACTCATATTTATGAATTACATTCTCGAATGATTAACATTCCTTATCTTCTGCTGTCCTATAGAAATCATTCCTGTGACTTGGAGCTGTTCTGATAAACTTGGGTCAGAAAAACCAACAGGCAAAATGGAAGCTGAATGATGGAAGGCTTTTTTGTTTTATTAATTGGAGTATTCCAAGCACTTAGAACAACGTCAGGCACAGAAAAGTGCTCAAAATACTTGTTGAATAATAATAGAATGAAGGAAGGAAGATGCAAGTGTGTTGGTCATTAATTAAGCTGTTCTGGAGAGTAGAAGGAGCTGTAGAAACAGCGAGCCTTCCTCTGTTCTACCGTTGTGGGCTGAGAGGTTTGAAGCATGGAGTGGGGGTGGAAGAAGTAGTTGAGGAGAGGTTTGAGAGAACTTGGAACTTTGAGAGAACAAGGTCAAAGGAGAAGAAAAGGCTTAAAAATAAATAAACAGTATATACCCTAAAGAATTGAAAGCAGGGGCTTGAACAGATACTTGCACACCAGTGTTCATAGTAGTGAATTACAGTAGCCAAATGATGGAAACAACTCAACTGTCCATTAACAGATGATTGAATAGGCAAAATGTATCATATATATACACATATATATATGATACACACACACACACACACAAAATGGAAAATTACTCAGCCTTTAAAAGGAATGAATTTCTGATATATGTCATAACATAGATGAACCTTGAAAACATTGTATAAGTGAAATATGCTACAAACAAAACAGCATATGATTCTACTTATGTGAGGTAGAGTAGACAAATTCATAGAGAAAGAAAGGAAAAATAGAGGTCACTGGGGGCTGGGGGAAGAGAAATGGAGGATTGTTTAATGAGTATAGTTTCTATTTGGGATGTGAAAAAGTTCTGGAAATGGATAGTGGTGAGGTTCGGACAACTTTGTATAATGCACTTAGTGCCACTATTTTGTATGTGTAGACATTGCGAACATGGTAAGTTTTGTGTTATGTTATTTTGTTACAATTAAAAAAATTAGCAACCACAAAAACCTGACATTTTAATATGTCCCGGAAGCAAAGGGAACTCCTTTTTTCTCTCGTTTCCTCTGCCGTGAGGACTCTGACTGAGGACTTTGCCATTGGGCAGAAATGGCTGAATCCCAGCCCCTCCACTCACTAAGGTAGATGGTCTTGGACAAAGTAGTTAACCTCTGAGTTCCTGTTCTCTCTTTGGTAAAATGAAAATAATAGAAATAGCAGGTTATTATGACATGAGAATAAATGTTATTGTCTACGTAAATGCTTTTGCACACTGCCTGACACATGGAAGGCAGGCAATGAAAAGGTCAATTCACATCTCTCACCCTCTCCCTCATTTTTATGTTTTCACCACTGTTCCCAGCATCCTTTTCCATCTCTTTCATTTTCCCCCCATTTTGCAAAATCCTGTTTCCTGATGCAGGGCTTACATCTCTGACAGATGGTCTTCGTCCTGGCTGGGCTTGAGGAAGAGTTCCCAAAGAGAAAGCAGTTCCTGGTCCACTATGTGTTTTGAAAACTTTCTGTGTAACTCTTTCACCTAGAGATCCTGTTCCTTTTGTTGTGCTTCTGGCGTTGTGATGCGGCCTATGCATTCCTCAGTGAGTCATGGAATTCGGAGCCCAACCAGTTTCTCAGAACATCACCTTATTTTCCTTACACCAAAGCCTGAAGGAATGTCCTCAACCCTATGAATTCATGCCATTGGAGCCCGTGCTTCACTCTATATTTTACAGTTATTTTATTACAAGGTTATATAGGCATAGTTCTAAAAGTAAAAAAGCTCTACAATGATTAGAATGAAAAACAGTGGCTTCCCCCTCCCCCCCAATCCCAACCACCCCGAGACAGGTTCCATTAACTGTTACTGCCCTTACTGCTGATCCTTCACTCCACTTTCCAAACGATAAAACTTTATTGCTATGGTTTTTCCTTGAGCTAGATATTATCCATTGACTTATTACAATAAAGGATGAGAATTTTACTCACTTAAAAATCTTGTCCAACTTTTTATCTCCATATTTTCCTGCCCTGCATGCTTTCATTACATGATTTTGGATTATATTAACTGTTGGTGTTTATATTTTCAGAATGATGTACATTTTATTTTGAAGTATAGTATCTTTATTATTTTTCTTGAGAAGTACTTTTTATTTCCTTGGAAATAAAAATCATTTAACTTTTTGTTTGGTAAATCTTTTTTAATGAAAAATTTGTATTAAAGTATAGTTGACATATCATATATTAGTTTCAGGTGTACAGCACTGTAATTCTATGTCTGTACGATGTGATCAGTACAGTATGTCTAACAACCTCCTGTCATCATGCACAATTATTACGATATCATCGACTCCATTCCCTGTGCTGTAGGTCACCCTGCCATGACTTACTTATTTTATAACTGAAAGTTGTACCTCTTAGTCCCCTTCACCGTTTCACCCTTCTCTGTATCACATTCCTTCTAGCAACCATCCGTTAGTTCTCCATGTGTCTGTCTCTGGTTTGTTTCGTTTGTTCATTTGTTTTATGCATTTATTTTGTTAGATTCCACATATTAAGTGAAACCAGATAGTATTAGTCTTTCTCTATCTAAATAATTTCACCAAGTATAATACTCCCTAGGTCCATACATGTTCTCAAGTGGGAAGATTTCGCTCTTCTTTATTGCTGAATAATATTCCACATATTATTAAAGAAGATGTGTGCCACGCCTGCTTTATCAGTTCATCCTGGTAAATCTTTTTAAGACCTTGCATGCCTGAAAATGTGTTTATTTTATTCCTACATTTGATTAGTAGCATAAATGCAGGAAGCTAGGTTAAACTAATACTTTTTTCAGAATAGTAAAGCATTATGACATTTCGTACTACTGTCTGGCATTACTATTGAGAAGTCCAGTGATACTCTGAGGTCAGATCTTTTAGTTGTGACCTACTTTTTTTCTGGAAGTATTTATGATCTTCACTTTGTCTGCAGTTTTCTGAAGTGTTCTGATGTGTGTGTTTGCATGTGTATAGACAGGAGAATCATTTTGGGAACTAACAAGGTTCATTGTAAAATGGACAATGTTGATTCGCAAATTGATTACACTATTTTTATCTAAAGTTTTTCTGGTTTATTCCTTCAGGAGTGTAAATTTGCAGATTTTTATCAGGATTAGGGAGAAAGTCATCTGGGATATGAGGGCAATCTGTGGGTTTCTTATTTGTCGTATGGGTGGAAGGAGATAGAAGTATTCTTTAAAATGCCAAGTGTAGAAAAATTGGGTGTCAAGTAAATGCTCATCAGTAGGGACAAGCTTAAGTAAATTGTGGCACAGCCCTGTCTTGACATACTACATAGCCTATAAAGTCATGATTTAAACAGGCATATTACATAGGAAAATGGTCATAATGATGACTAAGTGAAAAAAATGTAGGTCATAAGATAGGTGTAATATGATATTGTTTTTGTTAAAACAAAGCCAGAAACTTCTCCACTATATACTCTCTATCTCTCTAGATATTTCAGCAGTAAGACAGGGATGTGTTAAATTAATCCATGAAATAGAGCCCTTTAAAAATAAGACCAAAACATCATTTCAATAAGTTCTTGTCCCATCTGGTACAGCTGTAAGGAAATAGTCTTCTCACTCATTTTGGGTTTTTATTTTCTACTTATACTTCTAATTTTTAAATCTGTATGGCTACATGTGCTTTTGCCTGACTCTTTGGCCAAATTAGGAAGTGGGGTACAAGGCCTGTGACACCAGTTGTTGGGTGCTCGGTAGCAACTATCTCTGGCATGTACTCAGCAAACTCAAGGACCCTGGGGCCAGGAGGCATATTAAATGAAGAAAGAAAATGAGCAGGCTACATACACACCTGGAAAAAAGCAACACTTTTGTTTTATTTTTGACCTCAGAAAGAATGCTTCTCTCATCATTAAGTATAAAAATGGCTATTGGTTCAAGACTGCTAATAATATATTTTTATTATATTAAAAAAGTACCTTTCTAATCCTGGTTTTCAAAGAATTTTTATTTAAAATAATGCTTATTAAATTTTCTGCCAAACTTTTTGAAGTTTATTTTTATTTTTTCAATTATGGTTTATATTTAATATTACTTTGTATTAGTTTGAGGTCTACAGCATAGTGGTGAGACAGTCATGTGCTTTACAAAGTATTTCCATTACCCACCTGGCACCATACATAGTTATTACAGTATTATTGACTATATTTCCTGTGCTGTCCTTTACATCTCCATGACGATTTGGTAGCTACCAAACTGTACTTCTCAATCCCTTCACCTTTTTCACTTAGCACCTCCAAACACCCTCCCCCCTGGCAACCATTAGTCTCGTCTCTGTATCTATGAGTCTGTTTCTGGTTTGTTTGTGTGTTTGTTTGTTTATATTGTTTTTCAGATACCACATATAAGTGAAATCATATGGTATTTTTCTTTCTCTGACTGACTTATTTCATTTCATGTAATACCTTCTAGGTCCATCCATACTGTCATGAATAGTAAGATTTTATTCTTTTTTATGGCAAGGTAATATTTTGTTGTATAGGTGTACCCCTACTTTTTTAAAAAAGATTTTACTAATTTGTTTTTAGAGAGGGGGGAAGGGAGGGAGAAAGAGGGGATGAGAAACATCAATGTGAGAGAGAGAAGATCGATTGGTTGTCTCTCATACATGCCCCAACCAGGGACCAAACCTGCAACCCATGTGCCCTGACTGGGAATCAATCCTGCAAACATTTGCTTTGCAAGGTGACACCCAACCAACTGAGCCACACTGGTCAGGACTGCTATACCACTGCTTTTTTATCCACTCATCTATGTTAGGCATTGGGGTTGCTTCCATATCTTGGCTATTGTAAATAATGCTGCAATGAATTTGGGCATACATATTCTTTCAAATTAGTGTTTTGGGTTTCTTTATATATATATCAGAAGTGGAATCACTGGGTCATAAGGCAGTTTCATTTTCAATTTCTTGAGGAACCTCCATACTGATTTCCTTAATGGCTGCACCAATCTTTATTCCCATCCACACCTTTTCTCCACATCCTTGCCAATAATTATTTGTAGATTTATTGCTGATAGCCATTCTGACAGGTGTGAGGTGATATCTCATTGTGGTTTTAACCTGCATTTCTCTGATGATTACTAATGTACAGCATCTTTTCATATGTTGTGGCCATTTCTATGTCCTCTTTGGGGAAATCTATTCAGGTCCTATGCCCATTTAAACATTTTTTTTTGGTGTTGAATTTTATGAGTTCTTTATAAATTTTGGACATTAACCCCTTAGCAAGTGTATCATTGGCAAATATCTTCTTTCATTCAGTGAGCTGCCTTTTCATTTTGTCGATGATTTCCTTTGCTGTGCAAAAGCTTTTTAGTTTAATGTAGTCCCATTTGCTCATTTTTTCTTGTGTTTCCCTTGCACAAGGAGTTATATTAGGGAAAATACTGCTAACAGAAATGCTGAGGACTTCAGTGCCAATGTTTCCTTCTAAGAGTTCTATAGTTTTGAGTCTTACATTAGTCTTTAATGTATTTTGAGTTTATTAAATATGATAAAAGAAGGTGGTCTAATTTTATTTATTTTTGCTCATATCTCTACAATTAAAAATGCTTAATGAATTTTATGAGACATCTTTTGGACTTTTTTTATTATAAGGCTTGTCTTGTTTGTTTCATTGATATGCCATATTTAATTACTTGATCTTAAATTATTCTCATATAGCTTGAGAGTTACAACTTGGTCATGGTTGGTTATGTTCCTTATAAATCGTTAAATTTGATTTGCTAACATTTAATTTGGGATTTTTCATTGGCATTTGTAAGTGATGATGATCTACAGGGGTGTGTGTGACTGTGTATTTGTGTGCATGCATACAAGTCATCATTGTCCATTGTGGAACAAGATAGTTCTAAGTAAAAGCAGAGCATCGAATGCATGGACAGAAGCAGATACAACTGCAAGAAGCAATAGACACATCCACGTTTATAGCTGTATCTTTCAATACCTCTCTTTCAATCATTAATAAAACAAGTAAACAGAAAATCTGTAAGAATGTAGATAATGTGAACAGTACTATCAACCAGCTTGGCTTTGCTGACATTGTGGAACACTCCACTTAACAGCAGCAGAATACAAATTCTTTTTAAGTGCACATATGACATTTATTGAACTAGACTATGTTCTCGTATTTAGGTCTTCCTACCTCTTGCCACATTTATTCCTTAGTATTTCATATTTTTGATAATGTAAAAAGTATTGTTATGTTAAATTTCAATGTCTAATTGTTGCTAGTGTTTAGGAAGATAATATTTGCATATTGTATCTGTATTCTGCAACCTGCTAACCACACTTATGAATTTTCGTAGGTTTGGGGGGTAGATTTTATAGAATTTTTGACACAGATGATCATGTCATCTGTGAATAAAGTTTACTCCTTTCTTTCTTATACTGATGCATTTTATTCATTTTCTTTCTTGCCTTATTTCACTGGCTAAAGTACCCAATACAGTGGTGAATAGAAATGGTGAGAGAAAATACTCTGTTTTGTCCCTGCCTTAGTCTTTCATTATTAAGTGTGATGTTGGCTAGAAGCATTTTGGAAATGCTCATCATGAGGTTTAGGAAGTTCTCTTCTTTTCTTACTTTGCTGAGAGTTTTTTTTTTTAATCAGAAATAGATGTTGTATTTTGTCAAATGCTATTTCTGTATCTATTGAGATGATCATGTATTTTTAAAAAAATATCTTAATATCATAAATTATATTAATTTATTTTTAAATGGTAAACCAACTCTGCATCTTTAAAATAAATCCCATGTAGTCATGATGTAGTATTCTTTTTATATATCATTGGGTTCGATTTGCTAATATTTTGTTAATAACTTTTGCATCAATGTTCATGAGGAGGGGTATTGACATTTCTTGTAATATCTTTGGTTTTGGCATCAGAGTCTTTTGAAATGATTTGGAAAATATGTCTTCCTTTGATTTTCTTGAAGACATTAGGTAAATGTAGTATTATTATTTTTTCCTTAAATGTTTGGTAGAATTCACTAGAAAATCTGTCTGGAGGGCCTTGAATGCCGGGCTCAGGAGCTTAGCCTTAGCTCTGAAACCTTCACTGGTTCCTATGGTAGAATGACGTCTGCCGAGTGCGTTTGGGACGCTGAATCTGGCAGCTGTGGGAGGATACATATTGACAGTGAGGGCTTAGATAGAAGCACCAAGAAAAACATTATATTCTAATTTCCATGATTCCTACTGATAGAACCTCATTCGGTCTTTCACAGGCTTGACAGAATTCCCCACACAGGAAGGAAAGGGACTCGTTTGATGAAAACCACACATAGGCTGGAAGATGATTTTTCTCTGTGGAGAGGCTGTGAGCGGGCTGCAACTGTGGTCATGAAAAACTACTCTTGGTGCCCAGGGTTTCTAGTTCAGCTAAATCAATCCAGCCCATTTGCCACTTGCTTTATGAAGTGCCAAGACCAGAGCTAGACTGCAGCATTTTTAAAGTGACTGGAATTTTATTTAAAGGAAAGCTTATTATTTGAGGTTTTCTTTTCTATGCAGGTTGAAGAATCATACAACAAGCACAAATCTTTAGGACTTGTGCGTAACATAACCCTATAAATTCACTGCCTCCCCACAACACTGGAGAGATGTCATTTTTTATAAACACAATCTCCTGTTCTGGACAAGATATTCTTCATATGTCCATCTACATGGTTTATTATTTTTAGGAGCAATACTGCAATTTGATCATCTGATTGCAGCAGCCACGTTGAATGAGTTTCACTTCATTGCATCAGCTTTCAGGATAGGATAGGCCTGTGCCAACCAAAAAGCTTAGTAACTCAAACTGTAAGAATAACAATGTGGATTTGTTTTCAAACTGAAACCACCACATACTACAGGCCTGTTTCAGCTCATGAGTGAAAATATTTCCCAAAATATAAGTTTTATGAGAATATCTTTCAGCATTTTCTTCTGTGCTGCAACGCAATGCCTGTGCATTAGTACAGCAAGCACACTGTTCTAATACAATGAGGTGCTGTTGGGAGGGAGGCACAGTTGACATCAGTGGAAAATACAAAGGATTAGGGAATGGCTTTCCCTTGGCACCAGTGTGAATGACTTCGCAACGTCAGTGTGGGTGGTGTTATTTTAAATGCAGAACACCCTGCCCAGTGATTGTCATTGTAACCCAAGAGTCTATGATGTCAAAGTGATCGGGTGATGGTGGCCTTGAGCCAGGGCCTACAGACCTTCGCTTTCCTCCCATGGACAAAAGGAAGTCACCTCAGAGAGGGAATGACACAGTTACTTTTGCACTTTGAAGAAATGATTCTGCCAAAGGTTCAGAAATAGTCAAAGTAAAATGGATGAATCACTGAAGTAGTAATTGAAAAAAACTTATTGTGCACACACCAAAAAAACTGTTTGCAAACTGGGAGTGCACAAACCAAAACATGGAGTGAGGCTCAGGGGTATGCTGTTCTTGTAGAGGGAAAAAGCAGTGTCCTCACAGGGATTGGTAACCAAAATAAATTAATGACTAAACCGATTGTCTGCTCAGGGAAGCTCCCAGGCTGGTCTCTGCTTTTGATTTCAGCAGTGCCGCAGTTTGAAATACTCCCAGTCCCTAGAGTCCATTGCTGTAATAAGTTCTGTACACTGACTAGCAAAATGCTGGGTTCGTACCATCTGAAAGCCGCCAGATTCTACCTAGTAAGTTTAGTAATTTGTGACATCATCTGGAGTCACTCTGCCTGTTAAGCTCCAGAGAATAAGGGCTTGAATTTCCAATTCCACAGCAGGTAGAAAGTCCATTGTCAGGCTAAAGAGTTCTGAGTCCCTGGGGTGCTTATGCTTTCTGCACCTAAGCCGTGGCAGCTACTGAGTTAGTTCAGTTCAGTTAATGGATTATTCTTAAGTCCCTTCCCTGTTCTGCTGCCACGTCAACCCAGATCTAGGACTGGACTCCTTTCTATGACTTTCATCAAAAGCCACTCACACAGGGTGTCAGTGTGTGCCATACAATTTACTGAAGGACTAGGGGTGGGGCATGTGGGGCGGGGAGGGTTTACAGTGAAGAAAATGTAAACAGTCTGAAGTTGCACATTGGATGCTCCCGTGGTTGTCAGCCTCAAGCTCCACGCACAGCCCCAAATGCCCATGCACACCATGGTGCCCCACCCTGTGCTCCCTCCTGCTGCCTAACAGCCCCCTGACCCCACCCCTGAGCCCTCTCCTCACAGGATGCAGAGGATTCAGCAATCTGTAGCCCACTCCCCAAGCCCAGCCCCAGACTTCCTTTGGCAAACCCAAAGATTTTTCCTTCTCTTATGTCAGTATAAAAATTTTGTTTCTCTGGACATTCCCCAGCCCTCCTGCCAAGGCAACAATAAAAAAAAAAGCCTATGGTTAGTTTTGCTTTTAATAATCTTTTTCTACCCCAAAATCACTGGATTTCTGAGAGAATGTGAGATTCCATACAAACTGGTGTGCCACTCTTGGTGAATTGGCACTA
The DNA here is from genome assembly GCA_004027735.1 of Carollia perspicillata. Taxonomy (NCBI): domain Eukaryota; kingdom Metazoa; phylum Chordata; class Mammalia; order Chiroptera; family Phyllostomidae; genus Carollia; species Carollia perspicillata. Next base: position 59,647 of record PVKM010002996.1, read on the forward strand.
TTAATTAGGCCCATTGAAATCTTATCCATCTCATAAGGGTGATGGGTCGCAGACCGGTGGGACGTGCTGCCTGCTGCCGGGGAGGGGAGGCCAGGGCGAGCAGCACGTGCATGGTCTCTATTCTCAGCCTTGTGCTCTCTGGAGGTGCGGGATCCTGAGACATAGGTTGGTTTCCTTCCCTGAATGGAACAGATACTGGGGCTAACGCCTGGGAAGAGGCTGTTTTCTGTTTCAAAGCTATTTGTCAATATTTGGCTTCTGTTCCATGACCTGCATCGATGCCCTTCAGAGACTTACCTCACTTCTTAATGCAGTAAAAAAAAAAAAAAAAAAAAAAAGATGCCCTGGCTGGTGTAGCTCAGTGGTTGAGTGCAGGCCTACAAATCAAATGGTTGCTGGTTCAATTCTTAGTCTAGAGCATGTGACTGGGTTGTAGGCCAGGTCCCCCATAGGGGGCGCACGAGGGACAACCACACATTGATGTTTCCCCTTCTATCTCCCTCTTTCCCCCTCTCTAAAAAAATAAATAAATAAAATCTTAAAAAAACAAAAAGAATCCTTTCCTGAAGTTTTAGGTCCTAGGAGGCTCTTGTTTTCCAAGTGTCCTTTTCTCTTTCGTCTTTTTAAAATTTTGCTTAATCTTTATTGTATTTTTCCATTACCTTTTAGTCTCCTTATTCCCTCCTCCTCCCAGCAATCACCATGCTGTTGTCCATGTCTGTGAGTCCTTTTTCTTTTTTGCTCAGTCCGTCCACCTCCTCACCTTACCCCACAGCTGTTTTTCTTATACTGAAGGCTCATAGCTGTTGTAGAATTTCTAGGCTTTTTGTGAGAGTATTGCTATTTTATGAATGACGTAAGGCATTGTCTGGTGAATGGGGTCTTCTTGCTGGGTAACTTCAGGCAGACATTTTTTGCCTCCCCAACTGGGGCCTGTTATCAACTCTATCAGACAAGTACTCAGTGATCTTGAAGTTCGTATTAACTCAGAAATACCAGGATCCTAAAATTTCTTGGGTAAAGAACTTTTGATGATTCTCCAATGCCT
>PVKM010002997.1:0-60599 GCA_004027735.1 Carollia perspicillata
TGTAGATTTAGTCAACAACACTTAAATCTTGAACAATAAGCAAAAGTGGAGGAAGGGACAGGCACAGATACAGTCAAGAAAGGAAAGTCAGAAGTGAGTGAGGCAGGGAAGGGAACACAAGGCAGTACCCAGGGCAGGCTGCAGGAGACATGAGAAGGGAGAAGATGCTTCTGCTGCTACTCCTGGGGGCTGCCGCAAGCAGATGTCTACATGATGAGACACAGAAGTCTGTGAGCCTTCTCCGGCCCCCTTTCTCCCAACTTTCCTCAAACTTCCGCTCTTCTTCCCTCACTCTCCCTGGCTCTCGTGACCCTCAACCCCTCCGAATCCAAACCTGCTATATAAGAGACCCTGTGTCAGCTGGGGCTTGGGATCCCGAGGGAGATGGGATGAGTGGGGAATCCCAAGCCCTGGCTGCAGTGACAGAGGCTGCTCAGCGACTCCAGGGTGTCCTAGCAGGTGAGTGGGTGAACAGAGGAGTCAGAAGGGCAGGGGAACAGAGGGATCTGAAGCAGACTGCCTCCACAAAGAGGAACTGAGACCCTGAGATACTGAGGTAAAACGCACCCCTCGTTTTGTTAAGTGCCTCCGGTGCAAGGACCCCTGCTTCTGAGCCGAGACCCTGCACAGTACTGCCACGCTGTCTGGGGAGACCCAGACACCCCAAACTACCACAGGTGAGTTCACGTCATTGTGAATGTATACGATTCCTCTTCAGGGGTACCCAGTCTCCAGCTCACCTGCAGATCTTCATTCTTGGCAGGTGCAGCCTCTTGAATCCAGGGTACAAAGGAGAGAGTTGCCTGGGTGCAAAGGTGAGAGCAATTTCTCGGATTTGGGGATCTGAAGATCTTCGGCCTGCTGAGACCTCTCCAAGACCACCAGCATTGGAATTACCAAATGTGCTCCCTAACAATACAGCCCTGAAACCCCTCTCCCCCTGAATTTATTAAGTAGGAGATTGGTGGTGGGGATGATAGAGCTCCCTATTCTAGCCAGCTGCCTCAATGACGCTAAGGCAGGCTAAGGATAGAAACTCCCTGCCCTCCCACCTAGCACCCAGTTTCCTATGGTCCTATCCTTCCAGTCCGTCTGCTAATCTAGACGCCACATTTCATTCCCTGCCAGATCCCTGACGCCCACCTCCACGGTTATGCCTTGTGGCCGGAGCAGGGTCCCCCGCAATTGGTGCAGCCAGATGGGCCTGGGGTCCAAAACACTGATTTTCTCCTGTATGTGCAGGTTGCCCACACTTCCAAGTGCCACCGTGAGGTGAGGTTCAAATCAAATCCCTTTTCCCTACTCTGCTTCTCTTAATCTTAAATGTGAGGGGTAAGGGACATAAAGTAGTTTTTATTAAATTGTTTATTTGAGGGAACTTGGGGCATGTTGATGAAGTTTGGATGGGGATTAAAAACCCTCTATTCCGGCCCTTGGTACCATTGGACCTCCCTTTTCAGGAAGACTTCTCCTGTGTTACCCTACTTCTCTCCTTTCCTCCCCTGCGTTGTCCTCACCCATCCACAGCCCTCTCTCATTGCCTATGCTGCCTGCTGCCAGCTGGACTCAGAAGACAGGCCCCTTGCTGGTACTATTGTCTACTGTGCCCAACCTCTCAGCAGCCCCAGCCTCAGCCACAGTGACATCGTCATGGTGACTGCTGCATAATGACAGGTTGGGGGAGGTGGGGAAGGTCATGCAGCTCTCCCACACGAAGTGGAGGAAACTACTAACGATGGAATGGGAGGTGCCTCGGGTTCTGAGAAGTGGTGGGGCACAGGGGCTGTGGAGTGGCTGGGCAATCCTGCTGCAAACCCGGTCTCCCTCATGCTGCTGTCACTGTCCATAGGCCACACTACACGAATTGCTCCATACCCTGGGTTTCTCTGGACAGCTCTTCAAGAAGTGGCGGGACTGCCCCTCAGGACCCAGCGGTAAATGAGTGGAATGAGGAACAGGTCTCCCCACAGTGTCGACTGGAGGGAATCACTGCTGTCTCATGAACTTGTTCCTTCCAATTCTACCTCACCCTTCCCAAGTTTTCCTCTCCTCACATTGCCCTTTCCCCTTTCTCTATTCAGTTCCAGAGAACTGTACTACAAGGCAACAGGTGACAAGGCGAGATGAGTGGGGACAGCTGCTTCTCACCACCCCAACTGTTAGCCACAGCCTGGCCAAACACTTGGGAGTGCTAGGAGTTTCCCTGGGCGTTCCCTTGGAAGAGGAGGTGAGAATAAGAACAGCCTGGGGTGTTGGAAGGAAGAAGCAATAGCCAGGCGGCAACCAGCTACCTCCTCCAGTAGGGCCCTTTGTCTTCACACTGGGAGGCCCGACTACTCCAAGGCTCTATAATGACTGCTACCTTTGACGGTGCCCAGCACGCTCGACTAGACCCGATCACTCTTGCTGCCTTCAAAGACTCAGGCTGGTACCAAGTCAACCACAGTGCTGCAGAGGAGCTGTTGTGGGGCCAGGGTGAGAAATAAGGGAGAACTACAGAGGGGTGCACGTGGCCGAAGTCAGCTTGGGGAGAGTGAGAGAGGCTGGACAGGACTACCTGCTGCTTAAGGTAGAACGGAAGCTGTAAGCACGACCAGCACCGAGGCACGTTTGGGGTTTCATTTGTCCTGAGGGCTCTTTCTCTTCCTCTCATGCAGGATCTGGCCTGGAATTTGGCCTGGTGACCACATGTGGGACGGGCTCCTCAGACTTCTTCTGTACTGGCAGGTGTGTGTGCTGAGTCGTTGAGGGGCTGTGCGGCCATCAGTGATCCTAGCGTCACTCTATCATCCCTTCCCTACAGTGGACTGGGCTGCCACTACCTGCACCTGGACAAGGGAAGCTGCTCCTCAGACCCTGTGCTGGAAGGCTGCCGCATGTACAAGCCCTTGGCCAACCGAGTGAGTAGACTACAGAACACAGAGTGAAACTGAGTGGGCCTGGACAGGAGTCAGGTTCTAAGGCATTGATACAAACACTATTTTATCTTCTGCCCTGCCCTGCAGAGTGAATGCTGGAAGGAGGAAAATGGATTCCCACCTGGGGCAGAGAATCCCCATGGGGAGATCTACCATTCCCAGAGTCGGTGCTTCCTTGCCAACCTCACATCACAACTGCTCCCTGGGGACAAGGCCAGGTTTTCCTCTCAGATCCCACACCTGCGGGAAGCAGAGCTCGCTGGCCGCTGCTACTTACATCAATGCACAGAGAGGGGAGCCTATAGGGTGCAGGTGGAGGGATCCCCCTGGGCCTCATGCCCTCCAGGAGAGGCTATTCAGGTGGGTGTCACAGTTGAGGATGCTGTAGCACCCTGGCAAAAAGAAGTTTGGAAATGCTTATACAGTGGTCCTACCCAATCTGTTTTACGTTCATTTTTTTAATAAGTACCCACAGAGCCCATGACTTTGAGCTAGACTTTCCATTTTCCTTAGGAGGAGGGTTTGAGCAGGTAACTGAGGCTCTAACTATACCCCGCTACGTTTCCTTGTAGATACTCGGGTACTACGGTCTTCTCTTCTGTCCCCGAGGTCGGCTGTGTCAGACTAATGAAGGTGCAGATGCTGTTACTACCCCACCTATGAGTCTTTCAACCCAAGACCTGTTATTCAGGCTATCTTTAGGATTAGCTGGGCCCCCAGGCCATTCCCTGGGGAAGGAAGATCGAGAAGAGTTGACTGAAGCAATTCTACAGGCTCTGGTGAACAGAGGCACTGGCAGGTAACGGGGCAGTTTAGGCTGATTTTTACTGCGCACCAGGGAGAATGCTAAGTCCTTTACTTCACATCTGTCCTCCGAGACTTTGTTCATCCCACTCCTAAGCCTGCATATTTCATAAGATATCTTCCAGGGGCTATACCTCCATTAAGAGATCCAAATGTCCATTTAGGTGCTACTTCCACAGCCCTTCAATTACCACTAGCTTGGTATTCACTGTGCATATATGGAAGCCTCCTGGTTGCCAAGGACCTTCAGTTAGTATGCTCCACAGAGCCCTGACCCTGACTCTCCAGAAGAAGCCTCTAGAAGTATATTATGGAGGAGCCAACTTTACCACAGAATACAGCAAGTAATATTCCAAGCAGTTTTTTCAAATTCCTAGAGTCTAGGTGTTTGAAATTGCATTTATTAAGCAGTTATTCATTTCAGAAGACAAAGATCCCTGACTAACATTACCTCGAGCCTATCATTACGGGACACCTCTCCACTCATGAGTGGAGTTCCCCCAACTCTAGGAGACGGGGTCCTAGCAACCTTCCTTTCTTATGCACCACCTAGGCACCACGTCTCGCTACCTCAGCACCAGTCCAAACCTTCCCTTAAGCCACTTCCCTCACCGCCAGGTTCAATCTCCTTCCAACAGTCCAAGTTGCTGATGGCTTGGAATTTTGTTTTATTCCCACTTTCAGGGTCTATAGTCGCTCTTACTGATTCCCTGTTTATATTGCTGTTTGGATGAAACAGGGTTTTGAGTTCTGTGTATTATAAAGGTAAAGCCCTTCACCTCACTGGCCTAGCCATTACTCCAAGCCAACTATTCCTTCTATGTTCCTAGGTTGCTGGTTACCTCGGGCCATAATCCCTCCATGACCCATCTAGGTCTGTCCACAGGGCTCTGCCTAATGCTGCTTATCCTGGTGGGTGCACTGGGAACCGTGGCCTATCAGAAACGAGCTACTCTTCAGGTGGGACCATCGGCCCCTTACCGTTCACCAGAGGTCCAAAACACAAGGGGCTTAGCTGGAGGAATGGGGGAGGTGTGATAGTACTGAAAGCATGATGGGGCAGGGCAGAAATTATTTAAGACAACTGGGTGGGCTTTGGCTGTTGTGGTTCAGTGGACTGAGTGCTGGCCTGGGAACCAGGGGCTCGCTGGTTGATTCACAGTTGGAGCACATGTCTGGGTTGCAGGCCAAGTCCCTGATTGGGGGGCATGTGAGAGGCAACCACAAATTGATGTTTCTCTCCCTCGCTTTAAAAATAAATAAATAAAATATAAAAATTAAATAAAAATTAAAAAGACAACTGTATGGGAGGTCAATCTACTATCTACCCTTAAATTCTACTTTTCTCGACATGCCTCTTTTCATACTGGGTTTGCAATGGAAAAAAAAAAAAGGTAGACTTATCATTCCAAAGATCCATTCTTTATTGTGATACAAAAAATAAACCTTTCTACTTCTAAAGAGTGTCACTTGCTCTCATATTGCTGTAGAGCAAACTTACAGAATAAGAACATCTGCTAGCAGCTCCAATGATATCACACATGCTTCTGAAAAAGCCATTGCTATTTGGGTTCAAACACACATCAGTGTGGAGGAAGGAGTAACTAATTATCTTCCTCTTCTAATTTCTCCATAATTTTACTACATCATTGCAGGAAAGCTAGTGGTTAGGATGTCACATAATTATGCCAGAATCTGCTAAGGGTGGTGAAACCAGCCATCTGAATCCAGCTAAATATAAAAACATGACCTTTTATTGCTCTTCTCTCCTGTTTCTGGAGTAGGAGGGCTCTACTTTATAACCCCATGGGCCAGCAGTAGGCTTGGGTAACAGTGTGCAGGTGCCTTTTGGTTATAGTTGCAAAAGAAGCCATTAAATTCTTGAGGGTTTGACATCTCTTGAGGCAGACTGCTGATCTGGATTTGCTTAGATTGAAAACATTCACACTAGGAGTCCAGCTAATACTGAAATAACCAGGCCTGTAGCGTTCAGTGACTTTAGTCAGCAGATCAGGATACCATTCCCAGACCTTTAAGTGACACACCTGAAGTTCACGCTGTCAAGTTGTGGCTTTGACTCCATTGGCTATGGTTATCTTCTCTGATTTTAATGCCTATCAGTCTTTACCAGCTGTAGCAGCCACTGCTTGGTAAAACTTTGCCACGAAGTCTGGCTCACTGATCTCCAGCTGCCTGACAAATTCATTGCGTTCCTCCTCAGCCCAACCTCGAAACCACTGATCCCAAAGACGTAGCTGGCACTCAAAGATACAAGGTGGTCGATTTCCTCCAGACACACTAAGCTGCTCCAGACCCTCCAGCAATGGCTGTAATTTTCCTGGTACTGCTTTAGCTACCAGGTCCTGTAGGAAACGTTCACGCTGAGGACCTGACCAACTGGCAAACCAATGAAGAATACACTTCATTTCCTGGGAAGTGATGTAAGACATTGGGGGAGGGGAAGAGTTAGTAAAATTGTCTGGCACCGAGGGTAAAGGAGAAGGGAAGGATAGTTGCATCGATGATGAAGATGAGTCCAGGGGCATCCTGAAACATAAAAGCACTGTTATATACTCTTTAGACAAAGCAACCAAAATACAACTTCCCAATAAGCAATCTTATCACACTCAATCAGCATCTATAAAGAAAATTACTTTTCACCAATACAATTTACAAGAATTAGGTTATTATCAAAGTACTTTAGACAAGTCATCCAAGGATAATTTTATTTTACATTTGCCAACCTTCTTTTTCAAACCAATTTCCCTCCCCAACCACTGTTTCCCTCCATCATTCTTTTTTTAAAAAAATATATTATTTTTAGCCCTAGATGGTGTAGCTCAGTGGATTGAGCACGGGCCTGTGAAGCAAAGGGTCACTGGTTCGATTCCCAGTCAGGGCACATGCCTGGGTTGCAGGCCAGGTCCCCAGTAGGGGACACATGAGAGGCAACCACACATTGATGTTTCTCTCCCACTCTTTCTCCTTCCTGTCCCCTCTCTCTAAAAATAAATAAATGAAATATTTAAAAAATGTATTTTATTTTTAGAGAGGAAAAAGGTGGGAGAAAGGAAGAGAAACACTGAAACATCGCTTGATTCCCTCTCACATGTCCCCAACTGAGCACCTGGCCCACAACCCAGACATATGCCCTGGCTGGGAACTGAACCTTCTGGTTTGCAGGCTGGCACTCAAGTCACTGAGCCACAACAGCCAGGGCATCATTCTTATTTAAAAAATCTAAAAATAACTTTTTTTCAAGTGACCAAAACTTTTTGACTAACCATAAGCATGACAGTTTCCTCTGTTTATTAGACTTTGGTGATTAAAAACAAGTAGCCTTGTACTGAACAGTGAAATTGCCAAGGGTGAGGGTAGTTTCCAGTTTCACTGTATGAAAAATGTTTTTCAAATAACATCTTTCCCTTTGGCCATATCAGTTCAGATCATCAAAATACACATTTTAAAATCACTTTTTCACTTCTCCAAAATCTATCATCATCTACATCTGGCCATTTTTCCAAAATTATATCAGTGATGTAGCCTGTAAAGTCTCCTTGAATGATGATTCTGTCCTCCAGTTACTGAGGCACTACAGAATTTTTGAGCAAAAAAAAATCTTTGTGCTTCTTTTTAAGATCAATTTCAAAAGTTGCAAGGCCACATACTCTCTTTTTAAATTTTTCATCTGAGGATATATTCATTGATTTGGGCAGGGGGTGGAGAGAAGAGAGAGAAAAAGAACATCAACGTAAGTAAGAAATATTCATTGGTTGTCTCCTCAAGCGCCTGAACAGGAAATCAAACCTGCAGCCTTTTAGTGTACGGATGACCCTTCACCAAGTAAGCCGCCCAGCCAAAGCAAGGCCACATACTCTTATATAATCTTTCTTTGCTCTGGGAATTTTGGCTATCATAACCTTTTTTGGCAGTCTTTTTTTTTGTTTGACCACTTCCACATCTCTTTTGCTTTTCCTTTTCTTCCTCTTCTCCTGCTGTTCCTTGACCCTCAATAATTCCAGCTTATCCAATACATTTTTTGCTCATTTTCTCCTGCCTATTTCTGTGTTCTAGGTTGAGTGAAGAAAAAAACAGTGATTAATGTTGATCCATCTTATCTTCCCTAAGTGAAAGAAGGTACCCGTTTTTAATCAAGTATATACAACTGGTCAGGGAAGGCCCAATGCCATCAGCAGTGGAGGGGGAAAAATATATATATATCCCATACAATGAATGAGTCTCTTTTGCAAGGTACATAGAGCTTCTAAAATATGCCAACAGCCCTGGCTGGTGTGGCTTAGTGGATTGAGCACTGGCCTGCAAACTGAAAGGTCATTGGTTAGATTCCCCGACAGGGCACATGCCTGGGTTACAGGGCAGGTCCCCAGTTGGAGGCATGTGAGAGGCAACTGATCCATGTATCTCTCACACATTGATGTTTCTCTCCCTCTTTCTCCCTCCCTTCCCTTCTCTCTAAACGTAAATAAGTAAAATCTTTAAAAAATATATGCTAAGAAACTGATAACATCCATTACTTCTATTTCCTGTAACGCACCAGGAAGAAGGGCAGAAGTGATGGGCCCTGAACCAAAATAAGATAACACGGAAAGCAAAACAAAAGAATAGTCATGTGTTTATACAAGACTGAAAAAAAGCATAGTTGGTTTCGTGGCTTACGGATCTAACAAGTGTTACATTGCTGTAGATGTATAACAGTTCGTGTTTCAACAGTTTTCCCTAAAGTTCAATATAATACCTATTGATGCCCTATCACTGATGTGCATCACTAATGCAACTATGAGGTCGGCTAACTTGAATAGTTTTCAAGGACCACAATTTGAATCTCTAACAATGAAAACCTTAAACCAATACTGTATATGAGCTATCGTACTGTTTGTGCCAATTGGATTATTTGTAAAGAGAAAGAAACCCTTAAGCAATTAACATCAGTTCAGTACCAACCAGTCGGGCGAGGCTTTTTTCCGAGGCCCTACAAGAAGCAATTTCTCCTAAAAGAACTGTATTCCCTTATTCGGGGAAAGAGAATTTTTCCCGAGTCTTGCGACATGGCTTCCACGGCAAACTCAAGTTCAATAATCATGAATTAGTTCAGTCTGAGTTCGAAGGCACGCTGCTGCCACTTTTCCACCTTGGAGGCCAACGAGGCCGGCATTTCGAGGTCCCAAAGAAAAACGTAGCCTTAGATGGGAGTGGCGGAGATTATGAGGATAGGAGGCAGCATCTGTTTCCGTAGAAGAAACTTGCCCCACGGGGGTGACCCGCAAACACCGAGTCTGACCCAGCCCAGACAAGGACTTCTACCCCGCTTACCTCCCCTTTCCTCTCACAGGGAACCGAGAAACCATCACAAGAGTACTTGGGCTCCATCTACCGCCTCGGCTTCCATGTTTCCTGAAAACCCTAAGCAAGGCCAGCCAGGCAGCCCACGCACTTCCGGTCCCGGACCAGCACCAAACACCCAAGTGCCCCAGCGTCTCGGAGTTAGGTCCGGAGAGAGCCGAATAACTCCGATCTTGGTTATGCCAAAGTCGAGGGCTTCCGAATAGATTCGATTCAAAGCCTCGGTAAAACGAAGATAACCGAGCTCTGAAAGAGGGATGAGGGAGGGGGGAGGCGTCTGGGAGAATGGAAAGAACCGATTGGTGCCGATGTGGAGACGGAAATACCCGAGCAGTTCCGGAGGCACTCGGGGAGTTCTGAGTGGTAATCGAGGGGTGGATTATGGCAGGGGGCGGAGTCAGGTCGGTACGTTCGAAGGGCGTTAGCGGAAATTACCGAAGATGCCCGAAGCCGTCGGGACGGACCCGAGTACCTCACGCAAGATGGCGGAGCTGGAGGAGGTGACTCTGGACGGGAAGCCTCTTCAGGCGCTGCGGGTAACCGACCTGAAGGCCGCACTAGAGCAGCGAGGCCTAGCCAAGAGCGGGCAGAAGAGTGCCCTGGTTAAGCGGCTCAAAGGGGTGAGGAGACGGCCTTGCCGGGGTGTCGGAGGGGAGCGGACCCGGTAGAGACGAGTCTCTGCTGCGGCGCAGGCGCAGTGTCCGGGCTCGGCGCGAGCTGGCTCAGGCCGCCAGCGCGAGCCTCCGGAGCTGTGCGCACGGTGGTTGGCGAGGCTCGCGCTGGTGTAGAGATAGCGCCGGTTCCCGCCTTAACGGTAGCAGCGCGAGCCCAAAATGGGAGGGTGCGCGCTACTCTCCCGGAGTGTCTTAAGCTCCTTCCTTCTTTCCCCACCCCCTCCTTGTTTGTGTCTGTGGTTTCGGCGCATGCGCTGCAGAAGGAGTTAAATCCCACTACTACCGCCGGTGTTGCTGGCCTATGGGGGTGCTGGTTGGGTTGGGTGGGAGTTTAGGGGTATAGTTGGGCGGAGAGGTTGATGGGGTTGGTATCGATATCCAGAAAAATCGGATTGGAGTAGAGTAAAAATGTCTGTCTGGTTACATTAGGAGCTGTGATGAAGAGAATCCTTAATTTGAAGGGATATGGTTATAGAGGGATGTATAATTCATTAGGGCATCCACAGCAATTTGGATAGATTAGAGTTTGATGACTCTTGGTGAGAGAGGTGAGGCAGGTTGGTGTGTATACGTTGGGGGTTTTGAATCGGTTTGAGTAGGTTAGGGTAGGATAGTTATGAGGTGGATGGATGGGTTGGTGTGTATGGGTTTGGTGTAAACGGAGGGAAGATGAGGATGTCTTGATTTTAAGTGGGGTGAATTAGATATGTGGTGGGTAGTACAGATTAGGGCTAGGTCGGCCCAAGGGTTGAGTTGGCAGATTGTTGCTTTATACATAAACTGACAATTTCGTGGGGAGGATCATTAAGTCAGACCACAGTTTACAGGGTCTGCTCATTTTGTTCTGTAGTCTCTATTTTAAAATTAATAAATCTAGGTGCCACTCTTTTGGAAAGAATCTTAAGTAACTGGTCCTGGGTAACTGTAAATCTGGTCCTGGTTAACTGTTTGACCAAGTAATTCAATCAGACCAAAACCAGCAGCCCCATGGTTTCATGTATTTGGAGCTGATTTGAGTATTTGAATTTTACCTGCAGTGCCAGGTTTAGAAGGGGCACTAGTCAGAAGTTCAAAAGACTATAGAGGTTATATTGTAGTACTGGCTCCGTCACTGTCACTGATTTCGGTAAATAGTCAGGTCACTGATTGTTTCATGTGCCTGCATTTTACTTCTGTACATTTGGGAGCAGTAACCATGGCTACCTTTAAGGGTCTTCTGAAGATAAATGAGAACAGTATTAGTAAACAGCTTTTAGGTTTAAGATAAATGAGAACAGTATTAGTAAACAGCTTTTAGGTTAAATCAGTTTAAGTGTGTATGGTTAGTTGTTGCATTTAACGAAAAGATTGGGGAAGGGGCGGCTTTTTTCCACCTGATTTCTGACTTTTTGCCCTTCTCTACACCAGGCTCTAATGCTAGAAAATTTACAGAAACACTCAACACCCCATGCTGCATTTCAGCCAAATTCCCAGGTAAGAAAGAAGGTTCATTAGAGGGGGTAGGCTCTTTGGATGCACAGACACATGGAAAGACATGATGTATACTTGATCCTTTATTACTTACCAACATTTTTCCTAAGTTCCCTGGGTCAGAAATGTTCTTATACCAGGAAAGTTGAATTCTAATAAAAGAATTCAAGAACAGAATCAGAAGAGCTATTAATAACCAAGATCAGAGCAGAATTAAACGACATAGAGATTAAAAGCACAATTCTAAGGATCAATAAATCCAGGAGCTGATTCTTTGAAAAGAGAAGAGCTATTAGTTAATTTCTAATACATACTTAAAATGGTGTGTGCAGAAAGATGTGGCTCCAATTTAAGTGTTGTACAGGGATCTGAAGCCATTTATTTGCCACTGATTTGGGGGAAGTAGTATTCTTTGAATGTAGAAATAAAGTAGACAATCACTAAGGCAGTGTAGGAAAATACTTGCTGAGGAACTCTCGTGTTGACTTAGATTTTTCAAGAATTTGGTCCTTTGGAAATCACCCACCATTAAAAGTGTTAATACTGACCATGCAATTACTCCTAAACATAATTAGTTCTCTGTTGCTTAAGGCAAGATACTTCACCTTTGGAGGCCTTGGTTTCTTCAGTTTCCCTATGTGTAATGTAAGAGGTTGGACCAGATCCACAGTTTTATAACTGCTCTGCTCAGGTTTGGTGAAGCTGCTTTTGGCAGCTTCCTAGGAAATACACCTTCTTCCCAAGTGAGCAAGGGTTCACACTCTACTCTTAAACTACATCAGATCTATTTCTATCTGCTTTGTATATTGAGTTTTTGCATAAGACTTTAGAAGTGATCATTCTACGGTTTTCCTTTACAATAAAAAACCCTAAAAACTAAAATTTTAGCACTGTCTTAAACTGCATGATCTCTTAAGATTTTTTTCAGTTTTAAAATTCCCTCATTGTGCCCTGGCTGGTGTGGCTCCATGGATTGAGCACCAGCCTGTGAAGCAAAGTGTCACTGGTTCGATTCCCAGTCAGGGCACATGCCTGGGTTCCAGGCCAGGTCCCCACATAGGGGGCGTGTGAGAGGCAACTGATCCCATGTATCTCACACACTGATGTTTCTATCCCTCTCTTTCTCCCTCCCTTCTCCTCTGCCTAAAAATAAATACATAAAATCCCCTCATTGTAGTATATCATGCACTTAAAGGAAAAATCCAGATCTTTGTTAGTGCAGTGGTGTGCAGCTCCAGTACTAGATTAAGTCCCAAGATACTGTGGAAAAACAAGCAAGCCTTCCTCCTACCTTGTTATCACCTCATTAAGTTGAATCTTAATCCAGCCAGTTTATAGAGGTTTAGTTACGTACTTTAACAAGAATTAGAAACTGCATGTTAATCAGTTTATGATTATATTCCTTTTGCATTTTAGTCTTTGAAGCTTTGCTTTTATTGACATAGGATTTTTTACAAGATGTTATTATTTTCAGAGAGGGGAAAGGATGGAGAAAGAGTGAGAGAAACAAGGAGCCCTGGGGACCTACCTGGGCCCGCAACCCAGGCATGTGCCCTAGGCTGGGAGTCAAACCAGCAACCCTTTGGTTTGCAGGCTGGTGCTCAATCCACTGAGCCGCACTAGCCAGAGCTATCGTAGTATTTTTGCAACAAATATATGTATTCTCTAATACATGAACCCACACTTCATTATCGTCCATCGAGTACCAAGAAACTCATTTCTGCTTTAGGTGAAAGTGAACATTTACCATACTTAAGGAAAGATAACTAGTAACATAGAAAGTATTTAGATTTTTTTCCTTTTTCTGGAGTTCTAATAGGACTTGCCAAGCAAGACGGTTCTCAGGAGGATTTGTGAAGAGAAAGCTGAAGGGCAAAAGAGCGATGTGGGTGTCTGTGTTGCAAAAAAAAAGGCAGGGAGGATTAAGCCTCTGGATTTTAAATATTGTTACCACAGATTTATCACCCAGAGAAAATGCATTTTGAACTCTGTCTAAAAGTTGAATGGACATCCTTTTTTTAATTTCTTGCTTTCGTACTTTTAAGTACTATTCTTGAATTTTGAAGATGTTTGTCAAAGTGTTGTCTGGATAGGTTGAGATTGGTCTTCTCTTAGCAACAAAAAATGAACTAGAATTTTTTGTTTCATTTCCTGATGTTACTATCATAAAAAAAATTTAACTTTTCCTTTTTAAAGGTTTTATGAGAGAGGAAGGGAGGGAAAAAAAGGGAGAGAAACATCAATGTGAGAGAAACATGGATCAGTTGCCTCGACCGGGGACAAATCCACAACCTTTTGCTTTGTGTAACAACACCCAACCAACAGCACACAAGTCAGAGCTACATTGTTTTTAGATAATATTTTTTATTATCTAAAAATTTAGATTACACGATGTAGTGTTACAGGAACTTATTTCTTTTAAGTTATTTATGCATCATTCTTTGGGTGGGAACTGAATATTTAAGAAAAATTATGTGTAGTTCTTCAATTTGCCATCTTTTGTGGATCATAGGGCTATTTATTTTGGTCCTCGGCGTAAAAGTAGCTTAAAAAAGGGCCATCTAACATTTTAGTCATCTTTCTTGAGTCCAGTAAGGGGTAGACCTTTGGACCATGGAATGTTCTTCCTTGCGTTTTCCTAATTTGCCTTCCTAGACTTTCCTTTTTCTTGTCCTTTACACAGATTGGCGAGGAAATGAGCCAGAACAGTTTCATAAAGCAGTATCTGGAAAAGCAGCAGGAGCTACTTAGGCAGCGTCTGGAACGTGAAGCTCGAGAAGCTGCAGAACTTGAAGGTAAGCCCAGAACTGTCACTTCTTATAAGGAGTTCTTCATCCTTATTCCTGTAACTAAGTAGATTGGCCTGTTCAGGCAATTTCAGGAATAAGTCAGTCTGAGACTAACTACTTACTTGCTTTGATAGTTTATGGAGCCAAGTGAATTACTATTTACTTTTTGTCAGGGCAGAAGACATTTAATTTGACTGTCTTTTTAGAAGAGGATTCCTGCCACCAGGAAGAGTTATAAGTAAATTAAGCCACCCTTTAGACGAGGTAGAGCTTAATCCTAGGGAGTTTTTCTCTATGTACAGCACTCTTTTTAGTACATACTCTGTATCCATGACTTTGCCTGACCTCCTTCACTCCTACATATTCCCACATGCTGAGCCCTTCACTCCCTCCCTGCCCCGACCCAATCTGTACTTTGCAGAAGCTTCAGCTGAGTCGGAGGACGAGATGATCCATCCTGAGGGAGTGGCTTCCCTGCTGCCTCCTGACTTTCAGAGCAGCCTGGAGAGACCAGAGCTGGAGCTCAGCAGCCATTCGCCCAGTACGTATCTCCCTCCCCACTGCGCTGTTTTGTCAATCCTGCGTAGTTGGTGGGGGGAGGTAGTTACGCCTCCTTTCCTGCTAAGCCTCCGTTAAAGTCCCAGGGAAACTCTGTGACTTGATATTTGACATGTTTTTTATGGAAACTATGTCCTTTTTGAAGTCTGCTTTCACCACTATGTTGTGTTAACCTCTCAGAGTGTTTTATAAGGCAATTTGATTTTTATTTTCATCTGTACCTTTTCAACCTCTTCTACCTCTGAATTTAGTAACAGTCACAACTTTTTTTCACCTCTTTACCAATTATGTATATTGAGTTGTGCATCCAGTCACCCCCAAGAGGGCATGTACAGTTTATTAATTCATAATTTTTATTGAGCACCTGTTTATGCCAGGCATGTGCTAGGCACCAGGAATATAGTAAAGAAAGAGATAAGTTTCTGCCCTGATGAAATATATAGTCTAGTGAGGAGATCGTCATTAAACAAATTATGGCATAATTAATTACAATTTTGCTATGTGTTATGAAAGTCAGTGCAGAGTATTATGTGACCCAGAATGTGGACTAGGTTCAGGCAAGATTAAATTTTTCACATTATTAGGCAACTAGTCTTGCATAGTATCTCATGCAAAAGTATAAATGCAGCCTTTGTCAGGAAATACTTACCTAAGTATTCTTTCAGAAGAACATGTGCATAAGACTTGAGTACAGTAAATAGCTATATTTTTTATAGAGTTTTTATAGGGAAAGAGAAGGAGAGAAACATCTATCGGTTTCCTCTTGCACGTACCCCAACGAGGGACCAAACCTGCTACCTAACCATGTGTGGAAATTGAATGAGCGACCTTTCAGTTTACAGGACAGTGCTCGACCAACTGAGCCACACTGGTCAGGGCAGATGTTGAACCAATTGAACCAATGCATAAATTAACAAGTATTTTGAATCATTTTTTTAAAGATTTTATTTATTTGTTTTTGGAAAGGGGTAGGGAAGGAGAAAGAGAGTGAGAGGAACATCGATGTGTGGTTGCCTGTCCTGTGCCCCCTACTAGGGACCTGGCCTGCAACTCAGGCATGTGCCCTAGACTGCCAGTCCAGCTGGCAACCTTTTGGTTTGCAGGCCCGCACTCAATCCGCTGAGTTATGCCAGTCAGGGCTGAATCATTTAATGTTAGTGGTCATGGTTGGTTGGTGGCTTTTCTGATTAATATAGAATTTTTTCTTGAAAATAGATTTTTAGAAGGTGTTTAATGGTTGGAGAGAAACACACTCTTTTGGAGACTTCTTTTCTTCTCAAATATAAAAGTGACAGACCCTCAATTGATCCATTTAGCTCTGAGCACTCTTTTTTCCCTGATCGTAAAAGCCAAGAGGAAGCGGGGAAACTCTTATAAATTAGTTGTCAGTGTTTCTCCCCAAATAAAAATCACTCAAAGTATTTATTGATTTCTGCTATGTGCATATCTCCTTACTAGAGTACATGGGGAGTTAGCACATTTGTAAAAATCTATTTAGGGAGAGAGAAGACAATTGCACATAAAACTAACACTAGAAGATGCTATTTTTAAAAAAGATTATTTATTTTTAGAGAGAGGGGAAGGGAGGGACAGAGAGAAGGTGAGAAACATCAGTGTGAGAGAGAAATATTGATTAGTTGCCTCTTGTATGGACTGAACCCACAACCCAGGCAAGTGGCCTAACCAGGAATCAAACTGGCCACCTTTTACTTTCCGGGATGATGCCCAACCAACTGAGCCATACCAGCACAGGCTGGGACTCTCCATTTTTTAAAGTCCTCTTGTAGTTCTGTTCTTCTGAGACTCTACATTTTTTTAAGTCCTCTTATTGTTCTATTGATCAATAATATTGTTCTCTGGAGTTGGGGTGGTATTCGGCACCCCAACTCAATTTATGAATGACTAACTGAAAGAATAGTTTTTCAGTATAATATTTAATCATGATCCTTGGTTTATGTTTCAGCAACCTCCTATCTGTGTGCTACAGACAATCCCAAATAGGAAGGAAGAGTTGGTTTATAAAATCCTCCCTGACTCTCCTTCTTGCCTTCCTGTCTATCATGTTCTTCAGATTTCTTTAGGTATTGGGGGTCAGTACCCACCCTATAATAGTCAGAAGTTGTCTGGAGTCCCTTTTAGATCATGACTGGGTATATAAATATCCTATGTTAATTATTTCAGAAAGAGCCCAATCTAGGAAAATTAGGAGGAAAAAAATGCCAGAACATTTAAAAAGGAATATTTAGAATACAGGTTCTTTAACAAAGGAATGGCCCCAAGGGATCTTTAGTGAGGCTTTTGCTTATAGAACATGTAGTACTTACTACTTTTTCTCATATTAAATCTGGATGCTGAGATGCTAGAGAAATGCTAGATAATGTTTAACGTAGACGGCCACCATGACTCAGATTTAGGTTTGGCATCATTGCCAGGTCTCCATTCTTTTAATTCCTGTATCTTATTCAAACCCAGATACCCTTTGGCTTCAGGGGTTTGCTGTGATCTTTTATTTTTCTTAAGGCTTTATCTATTTTTTTAGAGAGGGGAAGGAGGGAAGAAAGACAGGGAAAGAAACATCAATCAGTTGCCTCTCATATGCCGCCAGTTGGGGATGTGGCCTGCAACTCGGGCATGTGCCCCGACTGGGAGTCAGACCTACAACCTTTCAGTTCACAGGCCAACACTCAGTCCACTGAACCATACCAGCCAGGGCTTCCTGTGATCTTTAGCTACCTTACTGGGATCCTGTAAATCCTGTCCAGAAATTTGTCTTCTAGGGTGAAGAACCTACTCTCCAATATGGTTCTTCCATTCTTCAGTTGAACACCTTATACATTGTCTAGCAGCTAGTAGCCAGCCACCTTGTCCTTGGTCCTGAAGGCATCTGGCTTTGGAATCTTGGAAATCTTAAGATTTACCCTGACTTGCTTTTCAGTTCCCGAAATACATTCATTAACCCATCTGCACTGTTTGCTCCACCTTTTGCTAAAGGTGTTCAGTTTCTACACATATTATTAACATTTGGCTTAGAACACTTATGTGGCCCTGTGCTCATAATAGAAAGATGGCACCTTTCCCAAAAGCTTGTCTGCATCATATCAGCTTTATACAAAGAACTAGAAAGAGATTATTCATCTCTTATATTTTGTATTGCTTACTAAGTAAGCTCTTATTTCATGTTGTCACATTTTTTAAGAGGGGGGAGAGAGAAATGTTCATTTGTTCCACTTATTTATGCATTCATTGGTTGATTTTTTTAATTGAATTTATTTGGGTGACATTGGTTAATAATAAAATTGTAGATTTCAGGTGTACAATTCTATACATCATCTGTGTATTATATTGTGTGTTCCGCACCCCAAGTCAAGTCTCCCTGTATCATCATCGTTTATCATCTCTTTACCCTCTTGTACCTTTCCCAACCCTTATTTCCCTGTGGTAATCACAGTACTGTTGTCTGTCTGAGAGTTGTTTTGTTTTGTTTTGTTTTGTTTAGTTTTTGTGGGGGGAGTGGTTGGTATTTTTTCCCTTACCATTTATCTCCCTTATATCTCGCTCCCTGCAGTCATCACACTGATGTCCATGTCCATTAGTCCTTTGCCTCTTTCCTCACTCCCTCTACCTCCTAATCTCCATCCCGGAGCTGTCAGCCTGCTCTCTATGAGTCTGTCTCTATTTTGCTTGTTAGTTCAGCTTGTGCATTAGATTCCACATATGAGTGAAATCATATGCATTGGTTGACTGTTGTATGTACCCTGACCTTACGCACAACCTTGCTTGATTGGGACAATGCTCCAGCCAGCTGAGCTACCTCACCAAGAAATTTATTGATTTCTTACAGGTTATTCTAAATGTTTACTAAAAAAATCTAGCCTGGTACTCTATATCTTAACCGTACATCCTGTACACACACCCATAGTGCAAGTCTTTAATTACTAACCCAGAAAAAAAACAGTGTATGTGCAGAGATCCTGTTAGTTAAGTGATCATGGAGTAAAGTTTTACAAAATATGTACAGTCTTCTAGTTCATTTTTATAACTTTCTTTTTTTAATTACAGAAGCAAAGACTAGTTCATTTTAAGATTGTTGAGATACAGAAATCAGAGAGGCGATCCTGCATTAGAGCGCACACCATCTGCTTTATTTGCTACCATTTTTTATATACTATTAATGTAGAATATAGCTTTGTGGATTGTTTAAATCTTTTGTACTATATTAAAATGGAGCCCAATGGAGTATGTATCTGGAATGTAATTTTCTTTAGGCTGTCTTCTATATACTCTCTTCTGATCAGTATTTACATTGATGTTCTATTTAATGTTTTAATACTTTCAGAAAACTTAGAAATCTCCCAGCCCATTCCCTCCTGTTTCTCAAGTCAAGTCATGTGACCAAGTTACCATGTTTTGTAAAATGTGTGAGGAAATTTTTCCAGTTTTATGTGGAGCGTTATTTGCAGTAACCTAGACTGGCACTTCCCAAGCTTTCTTTTAGTAGAACTTATTTTCCCTTTTAAAAAAAATGTCACTTTGAGCTCCATATATAAAACATAATTGAGAAGGGCTCTTTCCAAAGCCCTGTCCAGTTTGCTTCTAGTAATTTCTAAGTACTTTAGGGCCCTGAAAACTATTTCTTTAAGTACTTATTTCATTAAGATTGTTATTTTACAAACTGGTATATTAATCATAACATATTGGTCAAGATTAGTAGTAGCAATTGGCAATCCAAAAAAAATAGTGAATATAGTGAAGTCTTGTGTTTTGATTCAGAGTAAGAAAATATTTTATAGAAATAAGTGCACTTTGTGTGTGTACATTTCTGCTAGACAGTTTGAATGCCCTGGTAGTTACTTTACATTTATTTGAGTTATTTGTAATAAATGAATTGGTTTTGATGTACTAAAAATATTCCAGACATATACAGCAGGAATTATTAATAACTCTGACCCTTAGGGCTGTGTAAGTCTTTTCTTCTGCCCAGAAGTCAAATAAACTGATATCAGTATGTATTAATGAGCTCATGTGCTATGATTGACTGAATTTAGAAGAAAGCAACCTTGAGTGAATGTTCATGTCATGAGTCTGACTTGATTTTGTTTTGTTTGATAGGAAAAAGCTCCTCTATTTCTGAAGAGAAAGGTGACTCTGATGATGAGAAACCAAGAAAAGGAGAAAGACGATCATCCAGGGTCAGACAGGTAATTCAAATACCTCCTAAAGCATTCATCACCTCTTTTTGTAATGCTTTGGATACCTCCTCCTTTTCTTCCTCCTCAAACTATTTCAGAGTTGGCGTCTCCAGATTTCTATGCATTCATCTTCTCTTTCTCTTTTTTTCATTTTTTGTTTTTTAATTTAGATCTGCTCTGGCCTTCAGATTTCTGAGTTAATATATAAAAAATAAAACTTAATTGTGAAAGTTAGTAGGCTGGTATATATTCTCTTCCTAAAGTGCATTATTTAAAAACATAATTAGTCATTCAATTAAAACCTTAAAACTATATGATACGATATTAAGTGAGCAAATACGAAAGTATATGTGTAGTTTAATTGTGACTAGAAAAGAAACAATGGGAACAATTAAATATACCAAAATAAAAAAAATAATCACATTAAATGATAATAGGTTGACCTCCCCCCTTCTTTCTAGATGTTTAATTTATATTTATTTTTAAAGCTTGAAGCTAAAAAATAAACTGGAAGTTTCCATTGTTATATTCCTTTTGGTCACTCTGATTCAATAAGAGTCCATATTTGTCGTGCTCGTTTACTGTCACACGTTTCTGTGTTGCTGAAAAAGGCATGTCTTTTGAGTTCCTCCTTCTTGTGTGTGTCTCTTGAGATATTTTTTCTGTTCTCTTTTGATAGTGAGCAAATATACTTGAAACCATTGTAGATCTATTTTTTCTTTCAGGCAAGAGCAGCTAAACTCTCAGAGTGCAGCCAGGTTGCTGAGGAGGAAGAGGATCAAGAGACACCTTCCAGAAATCTGAGGATCAGAGCAGATCGAAATTTGAAAACAGAGGAGGAAGAAGAGGAAGAGGAAGAAGAGGAGGAAGAGGAGGAAGAGGAGGAAGAAGAGGAGGGAATAAAATCTGTGGATGTACCAATTCTGAAACAGTTTGAGGAAGAAGAGGGGAAAGAGATGCCCAAAGCAAAACCAGAAGAGGTGATGGATGAGAGACCCCAAACCATAAGATCACAGGAACAGGAGGGGTTAGAGAAAGGAGGGAGAGTTACAAGGTCCCAGGAAGAGGCTAGTAGAAGAATTCATCTGGCCAGACATCAGCAGGAGAAAGAGATGAAGACAGCTTCTCCCCCTGAGGAAGAAGAAAGAGAAATAAAATCTTCAAAAGTCTTGGAGGAAAAATCAAAGTCTCCTTCCCCTCCTCGATTAACTGAAGATCTGGAAAAGGCCCCTCTTATGCTACAACCAGAGCAAACTGCCAGTGAGGAGGAGACTCCCCCACCTTTACTCACCAAGGAAGCATCTTCACCACCACCTAATACACAACTTCAGAGTGAAGAAGAAACGGAGCCCATGGAAGGCCCAGCTCCCCCTGTTCTCATTCAGTTATCTCCTCCTAGTACAGATGCTGAGGCCAGGGAGCTATTAATAGCTCAGCATACTGTCCAGTTGGCAGGAGGCTTGTCTCCTTTGTCAAGTCCTGCAGACACCAATGCTGCAGAATCTCCAGCTGAGAAAGTGCCAGAAGAGAGTGTCCTGCCTCTAGTTCAGAAAAGCACACTAGCTGACCCCTCAACCCAGAAGGGTCCTGAAACTGAGTTGGACAAATCCGCTCCACCACTCCCTCTAAAAATTGAGGAATTAGTACCAGCCAAAGGGATCATTGAGGAATCTCTGAAACAGCCATCTTTGGAACAGAAGGAAGGCAGAAGGGCTTCTCATACCCTTCTCCCAAGCCACAGATTAAAACGGTCAGCCGACTCATCCTCTAGCCGGTCGTCCTCATCTTCATCTTCCAGTTCTAGATCAAGATCTTGCTCTCCTGATAGTTCAGGTTCTCATTCTCACTCACCTCCAAGATCTAAGCAGAGAGATATAGCTCATGCCAACCCTCGTGGTAGATCCAAGATGGGCTCCAGATCAACATCAGAGTCCAGATCACGTTCCCGTTCTCGTTCACGTTCAGCATCAAGCAACAGCAGAAAAGTAAGTATGGGAGTATCCTGGGTGCTTCATGTTCTGTCTGTATGCCAGTGTTTTTCAACCCCAGGAGAAGCTATCATTTTCTGGCAGAAATAGGAAAAGCTTCCTTTAGTTGCTAGTTCAGTGATTACTTCCCCCATTTCAGAGTCTAATTTTTAATTAATTGATCCCTAAATAGGGCGCTTTTTTATTTTCTTTTTTGAGCCCTGTACAAAGAAAAGAATTAGATTTTTTTTTTTACTTCATTTACCCACCTTCTCCACTAGACTATAAACTTCTTAAGGATATGGACATGTATTTTTACATGTGTATTCCAGTACCCAGCACCTAGTTGGGATTTAATAAGTAATTTGTGGAATAATATAAGAAGTCAGGGAGAGGGCGATCACTACTAACACAAAGAGGAATAAACACAGGGACAAAAAGTTCCAAAGTATTAAATTGGGTCAGCAGAAGTTGGAAAACTCAGTGATCTACTGAACATAGACCACATAAAATAATTTGCATTATGTGTTTCATTTCTTCAGTCTCTGAGCCCTGGAGTCTCCAGGGACAGCAGCACCAGCTACACTGAAACCAAAGATCCCTCTTCTGGTCAGGAGGTTGCAACTCCACCAGTGCCACAACTGCAGGTCCTTGAGCCAAAGGAGAGGACTTCCACCTCATCCTCTATTCCAGTGAGGCCTATGAGCCAACCTGAGCCAGCCGAAAAGCATGTGACACAGAGGGTACAGCCTGAGCGGGTAGGCTACTCCCTCTCCCTAGAGGGAGATGGAGAATTAGGCATAATTTTCCCTTTTGTCTTAGCTACAAAACTGAAAGGTCAGTCTGGACAAGATTCACTAGAAGTGTAGAAGGTTGGGGGTATCTGTTAGATTCCACTTAACTCATTTCCAACTCCCTGGTTCATGAGGCTGAGTTCTCAGCTCCAGGATGCTCAGGGTCAGTTCTTCCTCAGAACTCTTTTTTTCTGCCCAAAAGGAAGCCTTTTCTTGTTTCTCTCAAAATAGAATTCTAATAAAATGATTGCCGACATAGAAATTTTTAAAGCAGTATTCTATTCTACTTTGTAAAATAAAGATATAGAGGGCTGAGTGCAGAGCTGGTGTATGGTGTATGCCCTGCTCTGCCTTTTAGCAGCTCCAGGTTAAAGAAAAGGAACCCAGCAGATATAAGTACGTTGCTATGTTTGTTTTGCTATGTTTGTCCTGACAGGGGAGCCCAAAGAAGTGTGAAGCTGAAGAGGCAGAGCCACCAGCTGCCACACAGCCCCAAACCTCAGCAACTCCAACCTCTCACCTACCAGAATCAGAAAAGATTCATCATACTGTGTAAGTGATATACCTCAACTGGGGTATAACAAGGAACTAGAAGTGTGGGATAGTTCTGGAGAGTTCTTTGCTCCCTAGGGTTCTTTGACTAAGCAGTCCTAGTTTCCTTTTAAAACATGAAGGCAGAGCTTTATCTGGACAAAGGCTAGACTTCAGTTACTATGTTGGGACCTGCCACCAGAGCTCTTAAGGTAGTCTGAAAAGTGATGGTGAAAGCATCAGGAAATCCATACCTGGGATTATCTGACCAGAGTAGTTTCTTTAAGGAGAAGACAGCAGAGGCTTCTGTTACCAAATTCAAGAAGTGTAAGGGAATTGACCCAGTACATCTTAATTCAGTTTTTAACTCACATTTACCAGCTACATCTAAGCCCAGGAGTACAACTTAATAAAGCATATTAGGGGTCTACAAAGAAGAGCACAGGAGGGTGCTGCTGTGTTTTGGTTTCTGTATTTGTTTACTAGCTGTAATTTTATTAAACACAGTCTAAGTTAGCTCGTACAGCATACAATAGAGCAAAAGATGAAGTCCATATCAAGTCTGAGGTTTATTCCTTAGTCCCGAAGACCTTTGAATTGACCTTATCATTCATACAATTAATGTGTGTTTTCTATTCCTTATATTAGTTCTAGAAAAGTACTCATAACACATTAAATTTGTGGTTGAATAGTTATCCATTATTCTGAACTCTTAAGTATTATAAATTAAGAAGCAATTGAACCAAAATTTCTGGCTTCAAATTCTCATGGGAAATAAAAAAGAAAAGCATTGTGGAAATACGACGCTTAGCTTTTAGACATCAGGAATCTGGTACTGCTTTGGTGAATATTCTTTGTAGACAGTTGGCCTAAAGTTGTTCCATATGGTTCTGTGTCATTTTAACACTATACTACCAGTATGATTTTCCCCTTTATGTAAAAGTCTAATAATTTACACTCTTCTAAGAGCTTTAGACTATCTTTTTGCTTCTGATTTTGGAGGGTGGTGGGCAGGTGACATGATTTTATTATCTCATTTCCTTATGACTTTAATAATAGTTTTGTACTCCTTACTAGATAGCTCTTGCCTTGGTAATAATCTTGCAACTGTCCATTCCGATATTTTTGCCTCTGCCGCCATCTTGCGGCCATTTCATTTTGGGTTTAAAAGCCAAAAGTTCATTCTACTTCCTTTGAAAAGTTTTCATTTTTCCTTTTTTGGATGAGTACATTATCCTTTGGAAAAGGGTGTTTCTTCTAGGACCGTAATGTGAAAATCCAGCGGATTCTGGAAGTGTTCAGGATTTCCCCAGCTACACACCATCGATGAGGAAATGGGGGACACCTTCTCTTCCATATCAACCAGAGATAATACTTGCCTCCCCATCCGAATCCCCATCCCATGGGGGTACAGCATGTCCTTTGCATAATAGCAATTTCAAAGTAGGTGTTAACAACCTGTTACTAATTGGGCATGAGGAACTGCCTCCTATGCACCTTGAGAAGCAAGTAATTTTCTAAAAAGCTCTGTGCTTGCCCTTAAATTCTGAGAGTCTATGAGGTCCTGGCAACAGAACCGTATACTTTATGCTGTTTTGAAGCACCTTTATTTCTGGACTTTTGCATGCAATCCAGGGTAAATAAGGCTTGGAGTCATATACAGTTTTTCTCCCCAGGTAAAGGTGGCTTTGATCTTCATTTTATGACTAAGGTAATCTACATGATTCTGGCAAGGTGATAGGCAAGTGGCACTTTGGGTAAATACTGAGATTGTTCATTGTTGCCTTGGCAAGATTCAGTGGAGCAGCCTCTAGATTAGAAATGCATTGGGAGTTTAGGAGTAGCTCACACATACCCCTCTTACCCATTTTCCTTCTGCCTGCCTTTCAGATGGTCTGTTCAGCAGCCTAACAAAAAGGCATACCCAAAGGCCTAAACCCATAGACTATTTTGGGATTGGATTTGGTAAATGAACCTTTGAGAAGGTTGCCTACATTTCTGGAGTTCTTGATACAATTAATTCACAACACTCTATTCTTTCACCAGCGTAAAGTCCCAGTGTTCAGTTGGGTGATCTCGGGAACCCAGGCCAATTTCAAAAGTGGGATCAACAGTTTTAAATGGAAAAGACTATTTGTGACTTAACTTTGGTTTTACTCTCTGTCTCAGTAAGAAGTCACACGACTTTAATAAAAGCAGAGCCTAAGGCCTATTGATTCAGTAAAGTGTTAAAAAAAATTAGACTTTTTACTTCAGAGACCTCTCATCACTTGGAAGAGATTTCCTAACTTTTTCATTGTGCTTGGTTAATCCATCCTGATTCTGATTGTTTCCTGAGGAATTTTAGATTTATGAGGTAAGGTATCTTTTTCATTGTTTGGGGCATTAATTTGTGAGCCCTCAGTTCTATTTCAGTTGATTCCAATGAGAAATACAGTCTTTTTTTTAAGGTTTTATGTACTTCATTTATTAGAGAGAGAGGAAGGGAGGGAGAGAAACAACTGTGTGCGAGAGATGCATGGATCGGTTGCCTCTTGTGCACCCCCGAGCAGGGACCTGGCCTGCAGCCGACTTGCCCTGACTTGGAATCAAACTGGCGACACTTGGGTTCACAAGCCAGCACTCAGTCCACTGAACCACACCAGCCAGGGCCCAAAATACAGTCTTACACTTGCTTTGAATATAACAAAAACGTCCTCATACAGCAGAAAGTAATGGTATTTTGTTTCTACATTTTAAAAAATACGAAAGGCAGGGGAAACTTGATGTGGGCAGTTGTATCATCTAGCAGTAGTTAATTCACACCTGAATTTTTCTAAAGACTACCTTCCTGTGTATACAAACCTTGAAATAGCAATTTAGGGCTCTTGGTACTATCTATATTTTATCTTTTTGCCTGAGTTGGAGGAAGGCTATGGTCCTTTAAGCCAATGTGACAGTGTAACTGATACTCCCCACAGGACCTGCAGGGCCAATATGCCAAATGATGCATAATAAAAAAGTAAAGTTTATTGTAATCATTAGAGTGTGCTCACTGAGAAATTAGTATCTAAGGACATAATCCACCAAGTCTTACTGTCCTTGGTTGTCATGGAACTAGTATGCTCTTGAGGATATTCTATATTTAATCTCGCTGCCTGGGATGGTTAACTTCCACTATTTCTTACTAACTTTCACATCAGGTCCTCACTTCTCATGAGTTTTCTACAAAAACTAACATCCAAACATACTTGCCTGAAAAATTTCATTTTCCGTTAGCCTGTCTGAATCTCATTCATATTCACTTCTGAACTGTAATGTGATGTTATTAGCCCCCAAGCAGTTCCATCCTTTTACTCCGGGTTACAGATGCTTTACGTGCTATTCCCACACCCTAACCCTCACTCAAGTTCACATGTATTTCAGAGACATCAGAAACATTTGTGTAAGAGCTTAAATAAGTGGGAAGGGAGATTCTTTTTGTCTTTTTAGAGACTACAAGGAGAAGCTGCGTGGGGCTCTGATGTAGTTAACAAGGCTTCAGGACTGGTCCTGCAAGTAGATAACCCTTTTGGGGTAATTTTAAGGATTCTTCTTTTTCTTATGAAAATAAAGCCTTGGGAATTTTTGAATCCCACAGAATTGATCATGGGGAAATAGCACAAACTTGCTGTATCTTAAGGCCAAGGATAACATGGTAAAATTCTTATTCTTAAAAAAGTGAGGTACAATTGCCAGTAAAAGAAAATGTTTTTCTCCAAGGAAACTACTTCTGGAGAGGCATACTGGCAGCTGAAAGCATTTTAGGACAGTTGATGGACAGGGAACATTTATTTGCGTATTTAAAGGTAACGTTCTCTGTGGGAATTCTAGCCAAAAAATTGATTTGAGATGAAAACTTTTAGTTTAGTAAACACGTATTAGTGTCCACTTCATACGCAAAATGACAACTTAATTCAGAAATATTTTCTGAGCATTTCTCTGTTAGGCCTTGGGCTAGGGGCCAAGGAATACAGTGTCTGACCCTCAGGAGTTCTGCAGGATGAAGTTGAGGGGCAAGTAAACCAGGGGTTATTACATAGAATGATGGGGGCATTGCTGAAAACCTGTCAGGCAACTTACTGAAAGTCTTCGTATCAGAGAGCGCATCCTATTCTTTGAGGTAGCCAAAAAAAAGTTCCATAGGTGGCATCCAATGAGATAATAGCCTAATAGGACAGGTATTTATGCATATCCTTACCTTGACTGGGAGTGTCATTCAAGCCAGACCTTTAAGAGTGAATCTTGATCACACTTTTCCATGAGTTAGATATTGTTATTATCCCCACTTTACAATTAAGAAGCACAGAAAGGATTAGGAACTTGCCCGGTCTCACACAACTTGTGTGGGGGTGGGACTGAGGCCAGGATTGGGCTCTCACCAGTTTGACTCCAAAGCTCTCAGTCTCATTGAGGAGAAAGGGAACTTTTACAGTAATATATGAAATAAACTGCATGACCTTTTTTGCATGCATTTGGCATATAAGTTTAAGATTTTCAGCAGCAGAGAGGAAATTTTATTCCTGGTTATAAGCTCTGGTATTACAAATGAGATAAATAATAAGTTTTTGGTTAAGCCCAGAAGCTTGTCTTAGTGTTAAACCTCTACCGCCACTAGGACACAGAAGGAGCACCTTCGGAGTCCACCAGTGAGCATTTTGAGCATCTACTGAGTGCTTTTCGAATGGTTAGAGTCAACTTCCCATTTCACATTCATGCTGGTGAAGATGCCCATAATTAATTTCTATTTAATCATTTTCTGTCCAGCAGGTAGCCCCCACCCCATGTAACAGCTCTCTCTCATTTCAGTTTCTCATCTACTTCAGAACCTTCACCTTGGAGCCCTCACTCCAAGAATTGCCTTTGTGCTTCAGCTACCCAAGGTCCCCTTGCCCTGTTTATCTTTTTCCTTTGTGGCTCCAGTGGACTCGGCAGGGTGACCTTATTAAAGACTCTGAAACAAAGTTGTCTGTCATCTCTTCAGAGACACCTACCCCCCCCCCTTCTCCCCCATTAGTAATTCAAAAAGGGTCTCTCCTTATCCACTCCTTCCAACATTCCTGGCCAAAGGACAGGTGGAGTAGAAACACGTGGTCAATGGTAGGGGTGAGCAGTCCGTTACTGTAGTGATTGGATACTGCCAATTCTCATCCCACCTTGACCAGCTGATTGGCTGATCTGGTTTCAAGGTTTAATGCCTGGTCTCTTGGGGAGAGCAGGGGGTGGGCATAAAAATTGGCCTAAGACTCTCCATTCTGTCTCTCAATTCTGACTTTGTTATCTGCCCTCTTTAATTGTTTTTCACTCCCAGCTCTGCTGTTTTCCTTGCCTCTATTCTCTGGAATCTTCCAAGCAAGCAGCTGTAACTTTGTATGTCCTCTCTACCCGGCCCCCTCCCCGCCCCCTGGGAAGACAAGGAGAGAGCACCCTCTCCCTTTGGGGTTAGGCCTTAGCTGTTGTAACCTGAGAAAAGAAGGAAAAAGGCCATACCTACTGAGCCAGCAGTGAGCTGCCTGTGGCCTGCTAGAGGCTAAGAACCTTGCTCACTAAGGGCCCTCCCTCTTTTCTTTCCCCTCCCCTGCTGCAGCAGGGCCCTCCCCCATCCGCACACACAGACTGCTGGGTAAGTGGCAAGATGGCTCCCCTGCATGTCTCCGGCTGATCGCCGCTGCTCCGCTAATACAATAGAGCCAGCCACTACCAGCAGCCTGGCCCTCTCCTTCCTCCTCCTCCTCCAGAGAGACCAATCCAGCCGAACTCGGGGTTTGCCGTGAGGACTTAACGCTTATCTCTTAAAAGCCAGATCTATTTTAGCCTCCCCTCACCACCACCACCACCTCCCCTTCCATTTACCATTTTTTTGGATCCCCAGTTGCTCCATCTCAATTTTCTCTCTCTGGATTGGGTGGCTGGGGAGGAGGTGGTGGGATCTTGGGACAAGGAAGGTGTTTCGTTTTGTTTTGTTAATTTTTTAGGATTTTTTGTTTGGTTTTGTTATTTCTTCCATTCCAGAAAGGGATAAACAGCACTTCCAGGGGGAGAAAAAAAAATCATGATATCAGAAAGCAAAGAAGGGTGAGAGCTCCACATTTCCATGTATCCCCTTTCCCCACCACTCTAGCCCACCTCATCTTCCTTCTCTACCCCATCCATGGCTTTCATTCCGTTTTTCATTTTGGTTTGTTTTCAGTCATTCTGCTTTCCCCCTTTGTCCTTCCTGCCTGATTTCTAATTGGCCCCACTTGCCCTCTCTCTGTAGAAAATAGGTATTTTTTTGATAAGCCTTTTTTTTTTTCAGATTTAGAGAGTTGAATCTTGTGTTTCTGTGGGGGCCTGTTAGCTGGGGGCACAGTTCCGACTTTCCCCTCCCCCCCTTCCTGTGCATCCCTCCCTGCTCTGGGGAAGCTGTTCTGACCTCTGAGTGTCAGTTCGCCTGTCGGGAATGCTGAATTTCCTGGTGGTGGTTATCAGCCTGGGGAGGTTTGGTTTCCTTTCTGAGACTTAGGCCCCTCATCATCTTGATTTGAAAAAATTTTTTTAAACCCAGTGTTTGGGTGGGAGTGGGAGTGAGATTAGAGGTAGAAGTTAAGAGATGAAGACAGAAAAATAAGAGAGGAAAATAGTGTATTGGAAGTGTATCTGTGGGATTCATTGCCTGAAATGAGAAATAACTTGTGAGATTGGAGAGTGGGGGGAGTGGGTTCAGTGTTTGTGGGGGCAGAATGCATGGTGTGGGGGAGGGTGTGTCCTGACTGGGAGGCCTGCTCTCTTTATCTTTTGGAAGTTGGAATGAGGGAATGGGAGAAACTGGGCGAAAGCAGAATATAAGAATAGTTCCTACACCTCTGAGCAGGTAAAAGTGGCCTGATTTCTTCTCTGAGCTTTCATACTCTCTCCAGCAGTTTTAGTTTTTCCTTTTAGATGCGAAGGTGCTTATTGAAGCTTGAACTTCCACCAGCCCTACTTTCCCTGTAGCCTCCACCCCTACCATCTCTCTTCTGGTGTGTCCAGATTCTGTGGGTCAGTAGGCCTTATTAAGCAGTTAATTAAACATAAGTCTGGGACATTCACCATGGCCATGGTCATTTTTCCTTGTCTTTTTAAAGAGTCAGGCTTCTCTTAGTTTGTCGTGCAATTTTGTTAAATAAAGGTGCCTGTGGCCAGGGGACAGAGAGGCCAGAGGTTGTGGGCAAACTTTTGAGGGACTGTTTTGGGTGGAGGGGCTGTTTGTCTTCATGTAAGAGTACTTTGGTTAATTACCGAAGAACAAACGGAGCCCTGACCCAACAAATCACAGCTTTATCCCATCTGGGTTGTGGGTGGATATGGTCGCCTTGATCTATGTACTTCCCCAAGGAGAACAGTTTCCCACTTTCCTGAAGGGAAAAGATCTCTAGTCTGATGTGAAAAGTAGCTCTCCAAACCCACTCAAGTGATGAGGCATGGGGGTTTCCTGACCCCAAACCTAACATTTTGTTCTTTTTTTTCCCCCTTGGGTTTTTTTCCTGCCCTTCCCTCCCATCCTCTCCCCATACTGCCAGTGAGGAGAAGGAGGAAGTGACCATGGACACAAGTGAAAACAGACCTGAAAATGAGGTGCCAGAGCCCCCCATGCCTATTGCAGACCAAATCAGCAATGATGACCGCCCAGAGGGCAGTGCTGAAGATGAGGAGAAGAAAGAGGTAAATCTTCAAACTACTCGTTGGGGTGGGTGGGCAGGCAGGAGTGGACCTAGGGGAAGGAGTGGACCAGTCTGGTGATCCTTCATCCATAGCTGGATAGCTAAAGAAGGGGATAGGCAGAGACTCCCATCAGGGTAGGGCCAAGGGAGAATTTGCTGGTTTAGCAAGGGAGACCCTTTGTGATGGGGACAGGGCTCATTCTTACCCCTTTCTTGATTGGGAAGTGGTGCAGTCCAGACTCTGGAAGTTTGTCACAGGAAAACAGTTAATGACCCTTTAGGACCCAGCTCAGCTTTCCCTGCCACCTCCTCCAGCTTTTCCCCGTGGTAACTCCTTTAGCTTTCCCTCCTTTTTAAAAGCCTGTTGTAGCTAAACGCCATCTAGTGGGCTTTGGTGGCTTTCAGCTGACCAGCCATGCTGAGGAATTTTTGTTTGGCATCTGCCCCCCAGTGGTTTCATTGCAGAGATGTAGCTACTTAGAATTCAGCACCTAGGTTAATCCCAAAAACCGTTTTCCATTTCTGTGACCCCCTCTACCTACTTTTTTGGCATATATATTATCTAGTGTTCTGCACCCAATTCAGGGGCCTCCCCCATCAGAGCCAGCAAAGTCTACTTGGCTCTTAATAGAAAAAGCATTAGCTGGGTTGGGAGCGGGGTAACAGGGTGGGAGGGACTGTTGTGTGTGTAGCCTTTCTTTGATGTGTGTTGCGGGGGTGGGGGCCGGTGAAAGTGATTTGATGTGCAGAATATTATTTATTACAAGGTCCTTCTTAAAACTTTGTCCAAGTACCTCATGTACGGTAATCCGCCCGTAAAATATAACCCTGCCCAACTGGCCAATCGCTGATGCCGCCTCTTCCTCTGGACCCACCCGCTGCTACTGAGCTGCCCAATCAGAGCCGAGTCTGCTATCCAGGCGTCTTGGCCAGAGGGGGGCATGTATATGGGATCCTGTGATGGGCCCCCTTTTGCCTCCCTGCCTTGCTTACATCAGGGGGCCAAGAAGAGCACTGTTCTGGAGAGACTTGTATTGAGAAAACAAAAAGCACTTGGAAAGGGGTGGACTTGCACCATCTCCCTATTTGGGACACCCCAAGAAGAGCTTGTGTCAGTGCTGGGGCGCCTGCCCACATGCCCTTACCCTTTTGAGGACTGTGGGTTATCTTGTTTGCTACAGACTGTTGGGATCCCCTTCTAGGGCACCAAGACCTCCTAAAGAGTCAATGTTTGTGATCACAGTGCCATGCTGTAAAATACCGAATGGGGCTCTCGGCTTAAGCTGTGACGACTAGGAACCCTGCAGAGAAGTCTAGGTTCTGAGCCCAGGGATTTAATGCTGATGACAGCCCAGCCATGTATCACCACTTGCTCATCAGATGGACTTTCCTTTGGTCCCTGTTATCCATGGTGAAGGGCAGCATGTTGGTTGCTCCAACTTCTCCTCCATCCCTGGAGGCAGGGGCTCATTCATCCACCTGACTGGAACCACTGTCTCAGCTGGAGTCCTTGAGGAGATGCCACATACAACTCTCAGAAGAAAAGCATTCTGACCTTGCTGCTGAATGTGTGCCAGGTCCTGGGGCTATCCACCTTCTACCCCCAGGCTGCCTTCTGCCTTCAACAGAGGTTCCATGATCCCACTCGGTGAGAGGACCCCCCTCCCCAGTTACAGGCAGGGGAGAAAGGGACTCTGGAGTCATCACCTGAATTCCAAGCATTGGGTGGTGGTATCGCTGCAACTTGCCACTGGTGGACATAGGGTCCTGCCTACCTCTCACGATAAAAGGCCAGGACCATTTCTGCTACTCACAGGCCATCTCATCAGGGACTGCAAGATGATGCCCCTACAGGGCCGGGACTGATGTCTCTGCCCCTTTTCCCCTCTGTACCCCTCGCTGAGCCTGGCTACCACCAGTGAACTGTCTTGACATCATGGAAACTGGGCAGCGTCCCCCCACACGTTTCCCTCCCGCCCCCCCTGCGCCCCTGGGAGGACTCTGGCAGTGCCGTGCTGACCACCACGCCGTGCGCCCACATTTTTGCCAACCCAACCCCCCACCAATTGCACAGCGCCTAGCAGGGAGGGCTCATTCTGATTGGACCGGCGGTTGACTAGATACAGTACACAGTGAGGTGCGATTGGCTGAACTGAAGATCCCAGGTGTGAGATGGTACCTGGAACATTTGTCATATTCCTAGTTTATTTTCCTCTTTATTTTCTTCTTTCTTTTTTTTTAATCTTTTATTTTAATTTTTTTCTTTATCTTTATTTTTCTGATTTCTTTATTGGATTTATTTATTTGGTTCATGTTTTTTCTGTTCTAATTAAGACTTTTCTTTCCACTAACTTACCCATCAAGAGCGGTCTGGCTAGGGGTCAGGCTGGCCCTTAACGGAGACCAAGGAGACTTGGTTAGACGACACAAACGGGGCTGGGGGTGGATGGGGAAAGGGGGTTGCATCAAGAGGGTACTGCCCTGCCCTTAAGAAGGGTGGTGGTTCTTAGTTTTTCCAGAAATAAGCATTAAATCTAAAAATGCTCTATTCCCCTTTTCTTTCTCCTTCTTTTTGCTTTGTCCATAGTCTTTTTCCTCCTCAGTGTTTGGGACAGAAACTTGCTTGAAAAGCAAATTTGGAAGTTTCTAGTCCTTGCAAGAGCTCCTAAGGCTTAAGCTCTGGTTGGGGAGGAAAGAGTAAGGTTTTAATAGAGCTCCATACAGTGATTGCAAAGTCTGAGACTCTCCTTGGGGACAGTCCTTCATGAAAGCCTTCCTTTACCGAAGACACCTTTAAATTCTTTCTGGGGGCACTTTGCCCAGGGGTCTCATCTGCATTGGCTGTCCTTTTCCACAGTGTGATGGGAATCTAGACAATCTTAACAGCTGTCTTAATGACTCAGAGCCACTGTGACTGGATGTTAGGCTGGATACTGAGAGAAGAAAGATGATTACCTTGTTAAAGTTGCCATCCCAGGGTGGTTTTCTTAATTTCCTCATGTTTTCCTCAAGTTAGCAAGGAAGACCTAGGAAGCCAGGTGACCCAGTTCTGGGCACATCTTGAGCTTGGCATTCTCTTACCCTGTAGAGACAGTGGGAAGGGCTCATGACTGGTGCTTTTGAAGGTCTGGGAGTCTACTGAATTCCTCTTCCAGCTTATTTCTGGTTAAGCTAATACATAGTTGTACATGAACTAGATGACTCTTCCCTGCTGTGATGTTTGGTTTTATTTATTTTTTTTTCTCTAACTTGCATTGATTCTGCTTCGTTTTTGCCGTTTGCCGCTTCTGTTTTGGTCTCTGTCTGTCTCTGTCTCTCTCTTTCTGTGTGTCTTTGGAGCTTAAGCTAAGGCTGCCTCATCTAACCTCCTTCCCCCCTCTCTGTGGGGTGTGTCTCTTTCTCTTTTTTTCCCCTCTTCTCTATACAGAGTTCGCTGCCCAAATCATTCAAGAGGAAGATCTCCGTTGTCTGTAAGTCTAACCCCAATCCCTAATAAAGGCCAAGAATACCATAAAAATCAGAGTCTATAGAGAAATAGATTCCCGTTCTCCCTCAGTGGCATTCTTGGGTCACCCCTCCTTCCCCATCACCTCCACCCATCAAATCTGGTTCTATTTTGAAATTCAAAGCATTAGACAATCCCTATCCTTTTTTCCCCAGTCACATTTCTTTGCTAACTCGAGTGAGATTGCGAGGTGTTTCACTGTTTCTTTCGTAGTCCTACATACATGCTTTCAGATGCCTGAATCCTCAAAACAGGAGTGGGTTTGAGGGACTCTTATATCACGTTTACCAGTTTATGCTTTATTCTAAGAGAGCATCTGAGGAAATGAAAGTGCTCCACACTTCAAACAGTTAACATTTTATTTTTATTTTTACCATTTTTTAATCCTCACCCAAGGATATATTTGTTGATTTTAGAGAGAGAGGAAGGTGGGGAGAGAGAGAGAGAAACATCAATCTGTTGCCTCCCACACATGCCCCTCTGATCAGGGATTGAACCAGCAGCCTTTTGGTGTATGGGATGATGCTCCAACCAACTGAGCAAGCACGGCCAGGGCTCAAACAATCACATTTTAAACATTTTCCCAATGAGGCTCGCTAAATTGACAAAAGTATAATAGCTCTTTATAACTTAAATACCAATATGTAGTGTGAAAATTAACCTAAAGCATGATCAGTTTACATCATGACCTAAATTAACTTAGATTTTAGTATCGCATTGCCTCCCCGCCCCCCTGCATTCCCATATCCTCAATCTCCCTTCCCTAGTACTATACATACTTCTACCTCTAAAAGTTTAAACTGGTCAGCCAACCCTGTTTCCTTCAGAGACGAGTGGTTTTCATCTGTCAGAAGGTGGCTCCAGTCCTTTCATTTTGAAGCATGTTTTCCCAGTCTCCGAATACAATTTCCTTGAGTTAACCTGTTAGTAAAATTCCAATCAAAGGCTATCTGTGAGTGTTGTAGTGTGAACCAGCAAAGGGCCTGAGACCATCTTAAGTGTTGGGTCCTATTTCTTGGGGACAGCAGCTACCAAGGGGGTGCCAGCTGGAAACAGTGACACAGAGGGGGGCCAGCCTGGTCGGAAGCGGCGTTGGGGAGCCAGCACAGCCACCACACAGAAGAAACCCTCCATCAGTATCACCACCGAGTCACTCAAGGTGAGGTGGGAGAGGCCAGGGAAGGGCGGATGAGACACGTTGAGGTGGGAGTAGACATGGGCCCAGTGTAACGGGGTGGGGGGTATCTGTGTCCCAGAGCCTCATCCCCGACATCAAACCCCTGGTGGGGCAGGAGGCTGTTGTGGATCTTCATGCTGATGACTCTCGAATCTCTGAGGATGAGACAGAGCGTAATGGTGACGATGGGACTCATGACAAAGGGCTGAAAATATGCCGGACCGTCACTCAGGTAAGGCTCCTTCACCCCTGTGTTGGGCATGGTCAATAGAGGCAGAGCAGGCAACTGAAGGACTGAGGTAGAGTCTTAAAGGGGAAGTCTCCCGTCTCTGCAGAGGATTGGATTAATTGGTCCTTTCAGGGATCAGTGGGCTACCAAATCCAACCTGTTGCCTGTAACAAAGTTGTATGAGAACACAGTAATGCCAGTTCATGTACTCTTGTCTGTGGCAGCTCTGTCCTATAAAGTCAGAGTTAAATGTTTGCAACCAAAAACTGTACGGCTCACAAAGCCTAAAATTATTTACTCTTATCCTGTACAGAACAAATCTACAAGACTCCTGCCTTAGTTTTCCTCGTGGAAGAGTTGAGGCATTAACAGTCCCAGGATCTGGTGGAGGTGAACTTAATGATGAAATCTTCCCCTAGTGGAAGGCACATGATAGGTTGACTGTACCACCCTTTTTCACCAGGAAACCAGAAGCTGAAAAGAATGTGCCAGTGTTTAAGAATCCCCCCATATCTGATACTTCACAGGTAGTACCTGCAGAGGGCCAGGAGAATGGGCAGAGGGAAGAAGAGGAAGAAGAAAAAGAGCCTGAAGCAGAACCCCCTATACCTCCCCAGGTTTCAGTAGAGGTGGCCTTGCCTCCCCCTGTGGAGCATGAAGTAAAGAAAGGTGGGTGAACCACTAAGGATTGAAACAGTGCAGCTCCCTGAGTTCCCAGAGCACTTTATTTGGACTTATTTTAATGTTTTCCTGCCTTCTTTACAGTATCTTACATACCTGTTATCTCTGCCTCTCCTAGTTGTTAAGCTATTGTACTTCAGGGCTAGTTTTGACTCTGTTTAAATCTTTGAGTACCTGTAATGAGGTTATCCTAGACAGTACCTGGCATATTATAGGTGCTTTGCACATTTAGATGGAAGAGTAGGGAGCAACGTAAAAGGAAGTTAGTTATGTTGCTCCCTACTGAAAACCATTTGTGTGCTCTATTTGATAGTGACTTTAGGAGATACTTTAACAAGACGTTCCATTAGCCAGCAGAAGTCTGGGGTTTCCATTACAATTGATGATCCAGTCCGAACTGCTCAGGTGCCCTCCCCACCCCGGGGCAAGATCAGTAACATCGTGCACATCTCCAATTTGGTAAGTCATTGTTTCCCACAGTGCAGCCTTGTAGAGTTTGAGCTTTGGATTCATGGTTCTTAGGTTCAACTCCTAAGGAGACATTGACTGAGTGAATTTACTTAAACCTCTCAACCTGTCTCATCTGGAAAATGGGGAGAAAAAAGTATCACCTTGCAGGGTTTTCTTGAGAATTTGTAGAGGGCCTGGCACATAATGCCTTAACAAGTGTTGCCACTCTTCTCACATTCCTGCTAGAGGGTTCTGACTTCTCTGCCTTCATCCATAGCCTGAAGCTGTACTCCTGTGACAGCGGCTTGGGAAACCTTCAGATGGCTACATGAGTGTGGTTCTTCCATTTCCGTTCACAGGTTCGTCCCTTCACTTTAGGCCAACTGAAGGAATTGTTGGGACGTACAGGAACTCTGGTGGAAGAGGCCTTCTGGATTGACAAGATCAAATCTCACTGCTTTGTAACGGTGAGGGGCAAAAGCTCTAGGTTCTGGCATGTTCCCTTTTGTGACCAACATGGCCAGGTTTGAGGGTGTTATGGCAAGTGGGAGAGATTGAAGGCCTATTGTGACTGCTCTGCCTTCTCCCTTCCTCCACCAGTACTCAACAATAGAGGAGGCAGTTGCCACCCGCACAGCTCTACATGGGGTCAAATGGCCTCAGTCCAATCCCAAATTCCTTTGTGCCGACTATGCTGAGCAAGATGAGGTAAGAAACTTAGGGAGAGGCAGAGAGGCTATCCTCTCCCCAAGATTCCCTCTCTCCTTCCTCTTTGTTTCCTTTAGCTGAACCATGGGGCTTCAAAGTCTGCCCACCGGTACCTGGGCTCCTTCTGTGGGAGTGATGTCATCTCCATCCTGAGTGTCCTTGTCCTTCCTCTACCCACAGCTGGATTATCATCGGGGCCTCTTGGTGGACCGTCCCTCTGAAACTAAGACAGAGGAGCAGGGGGTACCACGGCCCCTGCACCCTCCACCCCCGCCCCCAGCCCAGCCACCACAGCACCCCCGGGCAGAGCAGCGGGAACAAGAGCGGGCAGTGCGGGAACAGTGGGCAGAGCGGGAACGGGAAATGGAGCGGCGGGAGCGAACCCGATCAGAGCGTGAATGGGATCGGGACAAAGTTCGAGAAGGGCCCCGGTCTAGATCACGGTCCCGTGACCGACGCCGCAAGGAACGTGCGAAGTCTAAAGAAAAGAAGAGTGAGAAGAAAGGTACTTAGCTGTGGGGACGCACGTATTCACTGGTCTGTGGGAAAGGGAGCAAGATGGGATGGGACGTAGGGTGCTGTGCATCAAGTCTGACTCACTTTCTTCCACGTCAGAGAAAACTCAGGAGGAACCACCAGCCAAGCTCCTGGATGACCTTTTCCGCAAGACCAAAGCAGCTCCCTGCATCTACTGGCTCCCGCTGACTGACAGCCAGGTGAGCCCTTCTCAGAGCTGCAGCGAGGCTGCGGGGTGGGGCACTGGGGAGAGTCGCAGGAGTGTCAGAGGGAGGAGTCCCAGGGAACAGCTTAGAGCAATACAGAAAAAAAGGAAGCATCAAAGAAAGAGGCTGTTTTAAGAAGCAGTTGATGAGTCTGCCTAGAGAAGCCAAACCTAAGAGTGTGAAGGTAGACACAAAGACAAGAAATGTGTTTGCATAGCTTAGGAAAGTGGCTGTACCAATCATTCTTCTTGGAGGTAGCAGAGAAATCTCCTGTTTTGTAAACTCATTCACTTCTTGTTTTGTAATAATACTTAGTGTTTTTTGCTCTTTAAGTTTGTTTCTTTGTAACAGGCCTTTTGGGAATTTTATGCTTATGCTACTCAAGTAGAGATTTGTTCACATGTAGACAGCTAGGGAAATACCGGTGGCCCGCATGAATGGTGCCAGTACCTGTTGTGGGCATGAAAGGTGAACACTTAGAAGAACTGGGGCTCTGAGACAAGGACAGATGTTATTGCCCTTCTTCTCCACCCCCCACCAGCCACCCTACACATACACACACTCTCTCTCCCCCCTCCCCACCTCCCTGCTTAACAGTAAAGCCAGCAGTTACCCTGAGCGAGGGGTACTGGGTCCAGGTGCAGATAGAGTGGGGCTGATGTGAGCTGGGCTGAGATGCTATTCTCTGCCTTTTCTGCTGGCTACAGATAGTTCAGAAGGAGGCCGAGCGGGCTGAACGGGCCAAGGAGCGGGAGAAACGACGAAAGGAGCAAGAAGAAGAAGAGCAAAAGGAGCGGGAGAAAGAAGCGGAGCGAGAGCGGAACCGACAGCTGGAGCGAGAGAAGCGGCGAGAGCACAGCCGGGAGAGGGACCGGGAGAGAGAGAGGGAACGCGAGCGGGACAGGGGGGATCGAGACAGGGATAGGGAACGGGACCGGGAACGAGGCAGGGAGAGGGACCGCAGAGACAACAAGCGCCACAGCAGGAGCCGGAGTCGGAGCACACCTGTGCGGGACCGGGGTGGGCGCCGCTAGCTGGGAGAACACTAGGGAGAACTGCAGGTATCAGCCACCCTGCTCTTGGATGGGGGCGCAAGGCCACAGAGGGATAGGTACAATCTCCACCACCTTGGAACCAGGGGTCTTTCACACCATTTGCCCAGTGCTGAAGTATGGCTGCCACCTGTCCCCACATACCAAATGGAGCAGCGGCCATCTTCCTCCCATACATCCAATAACCAATCTCTTGGGATTTAGCCTTCTCCTTTCTCACATTTCCCATGAGATCTGTGAGAGGGAAGAGCTAGGTTAGAGAGAAGGGTGGTTGGCCCAGAGGTGGGGAGAACAGCCAGGATCCCCAACCTTTCATTTTTCCTCCATACTGCTCACCACCTCCTTTGGGTACTCACACCTCTTGGGAACAGTTGGGGCCAGGACTGGGTTACCTATGAGCTGAATCAGCATCTCCTGAGTCCCAGGGCCCCTGCAGTTCCCAGTCTCTTCTGTCCTGCAGTCTTTGCCTCCTGCCCACCGGTTCCACTTTATATCCACCTTTTCCTTTTGTTCAATTTTTATTTTTATTTTTTTTATTATTAAATGATGTGGTCTATGGAAAATAATAAAAATCTGACTTAGTTTTAACTAGAGTGTGAGTGACTTTCCTTGGGCAGGGCCTGGGTGAGAGCCAAATCGAAGAGGATGGCTGGAGCCAGCGTTTCTTGTGCAGGCTGCTGCATCCAGGAATCAGTAACTCCCTCCTTCCCTGCCTTGGGTCTACCCATACCACAGCTGTAGGGCAACCTCGCTGGTGGGTAGGAGGGAAGGGACAAGTGGGTCCCAGCTAGAGTTATTTGGTCACCTGTTTTTCACCTTCAAGGTGCCTGCCACAACTGCCACGAGGGGGCGTCAGCCGCTTGCTCTGTAGGCGTCTATAAATGAGCTTCCCTAAAATGCTCCACTCCTCATCTCCGTCCACTCCCGCCCATGTCTTGCCGTGGTCTCTGACCTGTTCTTAGGCCCAACCCACAGGCTCTGGACCCTTACGAAGTCCTGAAGCGTACCCCAACCGGCCAGCTCCCGTGCCCTGCAAAGGCTCCCCAGATGCTGCCATCCTGCACCCGGGGTCCCTACAAGCCCCCCTGAGGCTGGTCTGCGAGCGCAAGCCGAGTCTGCAGTGGCTCCAAATTCCTCTGCCTCGCCGCGCGCGCGCTCGCCCCTCACCCTGCTGTGGGGACATGGGGGCTGCTAGGCGCTCCCCTCACCAGCTCTGGGTGCATCCTCCCCACCAGCTCTGGGGGCCTGGCCTGGACCTCCTCTTGCCCAGGTGCCCCGCCGGGCGCTGCGGGCCTGGCCCAGGAGGGGCGGTACATCTGTATGCGCCTGGCGGCGGGCAGCACCGCCCCCGCCCCCGCTGCTCAGCCCAGGCTGGCCAGGGAGGGTCGGAGGCTGGGCTCTCCTCTCCCGCGCGGCGGAGCCGCCTCGCTCCTCCGCAGGCGGAGCCTCCTTCCCCCGCCCCCTCCGTCTCGCTCCCTTGTTCTCGCCGGGCCGCTCAGACCTGCAGCGGAGCCGCGGCGCCCGCTCGGATCGCATCGGGGCTGTGCCCCCGGGACCCGGCAACAGGGGCGGGCGGGGGTGCTCCCCGTCGGGCTGGGCCCCTTGGCACTGCCAGGTAAGGGCCTGCCCCGGAGTCCGGGTTGGGGGTCCTCGGAGGGTCAGGCAGGGGGCCCGCAGCCTGCGGGTGTCTTCAGAGCAGTGCGCTCCTCGGCTGGGAGCCACTGCCGGCTCCCTTCTCCCGCGCTCTACCTCTTTCCCTTCTTCCCTCGCTCCTCCCGCCCTCTTTTTCCCATTTTCCTCTCCCTCGGTGTCTTCACCCTGCCTTCTCTCAGCCTGTTTGCCGTCTCTGCCCCTTCCCTCTGTCTCCCCAAGCCTTCTCTCTGTCCCTTGCCCTGTCTTTCCCCATCTCCACTTCCTCTGCCTTTTTCTTCCTCTACCTTTCTCTCCTTTCCTATTCTTCCTCTTTTTCTTTTCCCGCCCTCCTTTTAGTTCCCTGTTCCTCCCCTCTCCTGTCCTCTCCTCTTACCTCCTCACTATCCTGTTTTCCACTCCTCGATCCCTTTCCTTTTCATCCCGCCTCCCACTCTGGTCCCCAGCTTCCGACCGGCTTCCCTCTTCCCTCGAGAGGGAAAGGACTGTCAGGTATGTGTCTGCTCTGGGGGAGCAGGGGCACAGCCACAGACACCTGCGAGGGTTCCCTCACCCTAGGAGGAGAGGGAGGAGAGAGCAGTGGGAAGGGTCCTCTGTGCACCTCCCTTCCTGCGGCCCCTCCGAGCCAGCCCCTCTCCCAGAATGAAGTTCTGGTGGCTTGGCCAGACGCCCAGAGCTGAGGGCTGCCCTGTCCACCCATCCCACACGAGGCCCCTCTTCCCACTCCTTCCCATTCCCCAGACTAGTACCAGTGACTCCTGCCTGCCTTTCAGAGACCAGGAAGCTTCCTTTGATCTCTCAGTCTCTCACTGCCATTCTGTCTCTATCTCTGCTGGACAGTCCATGAGCCTTGGTTTCACCCTCAGTCACACTGTGTCTCTAGCTTGAGTCTGCCTCTTCCCCCTCCCCAGTCTCCTGGTCCTACCCCCAACTCCACCGGCTCTTCCTTCAGCTCTGGTCCCCCACTCTGCCTCATGAGCCCAGTTCCCCTTCAAGGACTTCAGATGGCAGTGTGGGCAGGGGGCAGGTTTCTGGGGAGGAGGGACTTTTCACAGGCTCTCAAGCCTGTCTTAGGCTGCACTCCTTGTTATTTCAGCCTGACCCTAGACAGCTCCATGAATGCCAACCTCTAGGTTGTAAGCCTTTTCTGGTAGCCCCCACCTCCCCCAGCCCCCTGCTGCATGCCCCACCTGAGAGATCATAGGCCACATGGGGTGCCAGGCCCTCCCAGCATGCGCTGTCCTGTTTTCTTCCCCAGCTTCTCTACTCAGAGTTGACCAGCTGGAGATTTATCAGCTTGGAGGGCTGGATGTGAATATAGGCAGAGCCTGGGAAGAGGAAAGGATCAGACTGTCTGCTCTGTCTTCGACTGCGTTCTGGGCATTGGGAGTCTGATTCCTTAGAGGTTGGCTCTTCAGCATCTACCTCTGGTGGGGTGGAGGGTTAAGGTTCCTTGACCCTGAAGAGCTACATGTCCTGCAGGTGTGGATCCATGGGGTAGCCCCAGCACGAGTGGCCTCTGCCCCAGCCAGCTCATGCCTCAGCACCTGGGGGCAGTGAAGAGAGCTCTAGCTAGAGCCCGAACATGTGGGGCCTAGTGAGGCTCCTGCTGGCCTGGCTGGGCGGCTGGGGCTGCATGGGACGCCTGGCAGCCCCAGCCCGGGCCTGGGCATGGTCTCGGGGGGGTCCAGGGCCAGCACTGCTTCGGACCCGAAGGAGCTGGGTGTGGAACCAGTTTTTTGTCATCGAGGAATATGCCGGTCCAGAGCCCGTCCTCATTGGCAAGGTAAGGCTCAAGCCCTCCCATGGCTACCCTGACTCTGTAGCCCAACCCTGCAACTTGATCACTTCTGCAATGACCTTGGTCCCGCAGGACTCCCAACACTCCACTCAATCCTAGATCCAGACTGTTGAACTTTCTGTTCCTGTGTGGAACCACCGTCATTTTGCCCTGACCCTTACAGCTGCACTCAGATGTGGACCGGGGTGAGGGCCGCACCAAGTACCTGCTGACCGGGGAGGGAGCAGGCACCGTGTTTGTGATTGACGAGGCCACGGGCAATATCCATGTCACCAAGAGCCTGGACCGGGAGGAGAAGGCACAGTATGTGCTACTGGCCCAAGCTGTGGACCGAGCTTCCAACCGTCCCCTGGAGCCCCCGTCAGAGTTCATCATCAAGGTGCAAGACATCAACGACAACCCCCCCATCTTTCCCCTGGGGCCTTACCATGCTACAGTGCCCGAGATGTCCAATGTTGGTGAGTACCCCAAGTCTGGACACCCAGATCCCCCCGCCTCCTGGAGTGTCCTCTCCTCTCCTTCTCCCATTGCTTTCTACCCGAGAACCCAACCCTTTGATTCAGCCCTGCTTACGTCTGGGTTCCCCTCATATGCTACTCTTCCCCTCCTGGCCTTGCCCCTGCTGAGTGGGGTGCTGGGAACCCCCACAGGGACATCGGTAATCCAGGTGACTGCTCACGACGCTGATGACCCCAGCTATGGGAACAGCGCCAAGCTGGTGTACACTGTGCTCGATGGCCTGCCTTTCTTCTCTGTGGACCCCCAGACTGGTGAGGATAGGGTTCAGGAGCGGTGGGGCAGCCACAGGAAGTGGAACCCCCTAACCCAGAGTCTCTCCCTAGGAGTTGTGCGCACTGCCATCCCCAACATGGACCGAGAGACTCAGGAGGAGTTCTTGGTGGTGATTCAGGCCAAGGACATGGGCGGCCACATGGGGGGGCTGTCGGGCAGTACTACGGTGACAGTCACCCTCAGTGATGTCAATGACAACCCTCCCAAGT
The DNA here is from genome assembly GCA_004027735.1 of Carollia perspicillata. Lineage (NCBI taxonomy): Eukaryota > Metazoa > Chordata > Mammalia > Chiroptera > Phyllostomidae > Carollia > Carollia perspicillata. The sequence goes on from PVKM010002997.1 coordinate 43,732, forward strand.
TCCCTCAGAGTAAGCGTCCATTGCTGCTCCCCGGGCCATCCTGTGACCACCCCCCTCATCCCTTTCCTAGCCAGGCCCCAGGAGAAGGAGGTGCTGGGGAAGGAGGAGAGCTGGGGACCTCTCTAAGAATGTCTCCCCTCCATCCGCCCTCAAGGCCTGTACCAGTTCTCTGTGGTGGAGACAGCTGGGCCGGGCACGCTGGTGGGCCGACTTCGGGCCCAGGACCCAGACCTGGGTGACAACGCCCTCATGGCATACAGCATCCTGGATGGGGAGGGGTCCGAGGCCTTCAGCATCAGCACAGACGCCCAGGGTCGAGATGGGCTCCTCACCGTCCGAAAGGTTAGCTTCCTGTTGCTGACACTTGTCGACTCACTCATACCCTCCTCCTGCCCCCGCCAGGACACATTCATAATTGGCCTAGAACAGACTCAGGAACCTATGTTGGCGCTTAGAGATCATGGTCATCCGCTTACCTTTCAGATGAGGGCCTGGGACCCAGAAAGGGGGCGTGATTGGCTCAGGCTTCGTACATCAAACCTGCGATGGAGCTGGGGGTAGACCTAGAGTTGCTAAGCCATCTGCCCCGACCCTTGACCACAAAGGCCACTGCCCCTCTGGTGCACCTTTCCTCTGAGGAGGGCTGGGCACTGGAGGCTTGTGGGGAACGGAGTCCACCTCCTGGGAGCCTAGGCCTGCCCTGGTTTCTACACGTCTCAGCCACTCCACCTCCCCTCGCCACAGCCCCTAGACTTCGAGACGCGTCGCTCCTACTCCTTCCGTGTGGAGGCCACTAACACGCTCATCGACCCAGCCTACCTGCGGCGAGGGCCCTTCAAGGATGTGGCCTCAGTGCGCATAGCCGTGCAGGACGCCCCAGAGCCGCCCGCCTTCACCCAGGCTGCCTACCACCTGGCGGTGCCTGAGAACCAGGCTCCTGGGACCCTGGTGGGCCAGGTCTCAGCCACTGACCTGGACTCCCCTGCCAGCCTGATCAGGTGAGTGAGGGCGTGTCCAGGCAGGGTCAGGCCTGGGGGAAGGCACCCAGCGGCCGTCTAGTCTCAGAGAGGATGTATCTTTTTGACCATAAATCACACTGGCCTCCTGGAAGAGGTCTCCCTCCCTGGGGGCCTGGGGCCAGGCGCAGGCTGCAGGGCCCGGCTCTCCACTCGCAGGCTCTCCATCCATCCCTCTGGGTGGATAATAGTGGTGCCTCCCAGTGGCTGTGCCAGCAGATGTAACCCCATCTGCTGAGTGTGATCCTCGATCACTATGATCAGTCCCCCGGTATGTCATGCTTTACCCACTGGCCGACGTTCAGTTCTCACAACTGCCCTTTGAAGTCGGTGTTTTCATCACCAGTCTTTCCAGGGGCTAAGCCCTGTGAGGTTAAGTAACTTGACCAAGGTCACCCCGTCAGTAAGTGGCAGAGCTGGGTTCGAACCAGGATGGTGCCTAGAGAAGGGCCACTCTTTCCACCTCCCAGCCAGCATCCCTGTCACAGCACTGAGGGAGGTGCTGGTGTCATTCCCTTTTCACAGTTGAGGAAGCAAAGGTTAGACAATTTGCCCAAGGTCACATGGCTGTTCCGAGGCCGAGTGGGACTAGAACACGAATCCCTCGGTCCCCAGAACAGAGCCCAGAGTCTGAAAGACAGGCAGCGTCTCCCCCTTTCCACCTCTTCCTGTCTCTCTCTCCCACTCTAAGGGGACCCTGTGTGAGTTATGGCTCTTAGCGCCCAGGGCAGGTTCTGCCCCAGGAGCTCAGGCCCATCCGCGTAGACGAGCCAGGAGGCCCAGTAAGGTGAGCAGAAGGGAGGGAGACAGAACAGCAAGCCGAGGACCTGCCCCCAGTCCGCCCCAGCTCCTCGGCTCTGTCTTCCCCAGGTACTCCATCCTCCCCCACTCGGACGTGGAGCGCTGCTTCTCCATCGAGCCCGAGGACGGCACCATCCGCACAGCTGTGCCCCTGGACCGCGAGGCCCGAGGATGGCACAACCTCACAGTGCTGGCCACAGAGCTCGGTGAGGAGGCCGGAGCCCTGGAGAAAAGCAGCGGCCTCTTGGCAGAGGGGCTGTCCCGGAGCATGGCATGGAGGAGGGAGGTCACTGCCATCTGACCCTCGTCCCCAGCCTGGATTGTCGCCGTGAGGCAGGCCTGCTGTCCTCGGCTGGGTTGGGCTGGGCACAGTACGTCTGTCGGCGCATTCTCCTGACTTAAGTTCCCTCCTGGACCTGGCTTTTCCCATCCAGAAAATAACCCTAACCTCAAATAGCTTCCAACCTCTAACAGTCCCAGCCTGCACCCTGGCTGACCCTGTCCTGCCCACTCTCTGCTTCAGGCTAAAGCCTGGGGCCAGGGAAGGGCTGGGACCTCCTTTGAGGGGTGACTGGGGAGCCACAGCAGTTGCTCCCAGGGAAGCCCCGTGGGGAGCCCTCTCCTGCCCCTGTCAGGACCCAGTCACCAGCTGCGTGGGTCAGCTGCCTCTCTCTGGGCAGCTCAGGCTCACGGAGGCGAGCAGGCCCCTCCCCTCCACCAGTCTCCCCACAGCACCCATGCTCATGTCCCGGGGTGTCCACACGCGCTGTGTGCTGTCTGCGGGGGGCTGCCACTCTGTGTGTGGGGATGTTTTGTACATGGCAGTCAAGAGCTAATGTGTGTGTGTGGTGCGCACCTATGTGTGTGTTATTCCATATGTGTGAAAATCACATGTGCACACACACGTTTGTGAGTACATATCTGTAACTGTTTCTAGAGTTCAGTGTGTAGAATTACATTTACATTGCTTACCCATGTGTGTAACTGAATGAGCACAGTGACAGGTACACGGAGCTGGTTGTGTCTGTTGTGTATGTGAGTATTTGTGGACAGGTAATAATAATTTATTACTTACTGTGTATCAGGTGCTGGTCTCAGCACCAAATGTGGGTCTATTCATTTAATCAGCACCATACGTTCATGAGGGAGGTGCAGTTATCCCCCTTTTACAATGAGAAAACGCAAGCAAAGGGAAGCTCAGTAGCTTCCCGAGGCCGCAGGAGATGAAGTGGTAGAGCAGGCTGCAGGGACTGAGCGCTCTCCCCGCCGCACTGCCGTCGCAGGTGTTCAGCTGCACGCGTGTAGGTCTGTGTTTGTGTCCGTGCAGAGCTGCGTTATGTGGTAGTGCGTGCGTGTCTGTCTGTGAGTGGCCCTGTGTGTCGTGGCTGCCTGTGAATATGTAACTGACCATGTGTACGTGTGCACGTCCCCTCACCGTCTTCTCAACCTTCTGCCGAGTCCTGCTCCCCACCCCTCGGAAGCTCATTACTGACTAGCAGACCCTGGGCCCTTGCTGCAGTGAAGGAATGGGTCCCTGCCCCATCCTGTCTCTGGGGTGTCCCAAGCCTTTAGCCAGGCAGTCCAGTTATCCTCCTTGCCAGGCGGCAACCTTCAGGGCCTTCCACGGGGAGAAACTACAGGAACCAGCCTAGGAAAGGTGAACACCAAGGTGGGCAGAGGTGCACATTTTTCATTCTCTCTCGGGTGCCCCAGCAGTGAAGAGAAAGGCAGGGTAACGGTGGGAGCCACCTGATGCAGGGATGTGGGAAGAGGGGCCTGCGTCTGCCTGTGGTGCCCAGGGCAGCCTGGCTCTACACCTTGTGCATCATACAGCTCCTCCCTTCCCAAGGTCAATGCTAAGTGATGCTCATTGCTGCACCACAGCCTTCCAGACCTCTGACGGGGCATGGTGTGTGTGTGTGTGTGTGTGTGTGCGTGCGTGCGTGTGTGTGCGTGCACGCTCCCACTGATGCTGTGCATGCAAATGCATTCTCTGGACCCTGGGTGGGGGTATACTATATTCACTGTGTATACTGAACATCCACTTCATGCATCTTGTATTTGTTTTAAATGCTGAGTATCCTTCTAATGTATGGTGTCCATGTGTTTGTGCATTTCATGGCTGCTGTCTCAACACACTCATGTCTAACCTTCATTTACGGTGTGTGTGCCCTACATGTGGGTCATTGTTTATGTATATCATGAGTGCTGTTCCTGTTAAATGTGTGTTGTGTATTGTACATATCTTGAGTACTACATGAATGTTGTGTGTGCTTGGTGGTGTTCCATTCATTTCACAATGTTTGCTACATAAAATTGCATGCATGTGTCATGTGTCACATGTGAATGCTATGTGCTGCATGTGACACCCGTGCCCGTGTGCCACATGTGTTGTGTGTGGGTGTGTGGGGGGTGTGTGTTCATGTTCTGGTTTCAGACAGCTCCGCACAGGCCTCCCGCGTGCAAGTGGCCATCCAGACCTTGGATGAGAATGACAATGCTCCCCAGCTGGCTGAGCCCTATGACACCTTCGTGTGTGATTCTGCAGCCCCTGGCCAGGTGAGCTGCTGAGACAGCAGGGTTGGGACCTCGAGACCTCCAGCTGCCACTTCACACAAGGCCCATCATTTTCCTCCCAGCTGATTCAGGTCATCCGGGCCCTGGACAGAGATGAAGTTGGCAACAGTAGCCGCATCTCCCTTCAAGGTCCTCTGGGCCCCGATGCAAACTTCACTGTCCGGGACAACCAAGGTGGGTGGCCTCCTAGAACCATGCCCATGCCTGCCTCCCTCCCCGCTCCTCTCCTCCACCACCCCAGTCCAGCCTGCCTGACCCCCACCCACATATCTGGGCCCTCCTCCTAACAGAAAGTAGATGTGGATTTGCATAGGTTTGTTGATTGTAAACCTTCCCCATGGAAAGCTATCTCCATGGGCCAGACTGACCCTACTAGTCCTAGGAGATGCCCTAACAATTTCCCTCTCCCTCAGATGGCTCTGCCAGCCTGCTACTGCCCTCTCGTCCTGCTCCACCCCGCCAGGCCCCCTACCTGGTTCCCATAGAACTGTGGGACTGGGGGACCCCAGCACTGAGCAGTACTGCCACCGTGACTGTCAGCATGTGCCGCTGCCGGCCCGATGGCTCCGTGGCATCCTGCCGGCCTGAGGCTCAGCTCTCACCTGCTGGGCTCAGCACTGGGGCCCTGCTTGCCATCGTCACCTGCGTGGGCACCCTGCTTGGTGAGTCAGGCCACAATGTGGGGTCCAGGTGTTTGGGGACGTGGAGAGGAATCAGGATCCTGGACATAGGGAAATCCACCCTGGGGTTTACAGGAACCCTTGCGCCTGGATCGTCCCACTGGCTGGTGCATCATCCAAGAGAAAAATCTCTGGCCTCGTATCCCTGACCTGCTGGTCCATAATGACAGTAACAAGCCATAGAAACTGCTTATAGAGCCCTGACTCTGGGTCACGTGTGGCACTGGGCACGTCACCTATGATACTCCATTTCATCCTTTCCACAGCCCTAACTGGTAAATGCTTTCCCCATTTTCCACGCCAGTGATCAGTCTAAGGGTCAAAGAGGTTTGCAGAAGCTGGGCAACTTCCCATGCTCACACAGCGAGTAAGGGGTGAAGTCTGGCGTCACTGGAGGTTTGCCAGATGGCAGACCCAGGGCTTGCCACCCCTCGGTCACACCGCCTCCTCTGTCGCCCGACCATCTGTGTCTGCCCAGGCTGCTGACTCAGCACCTGTGTGGCCTCTCCCCCAGCCCTGGTGGTGCTCTTCGTGGCCCTGCGACACCAGAAGCACGAAGCCCTCATGGTACTGGAGGAGGAGGACGTCCGGGAAAACATCATCACCTACGACGACGAGGGCGGTGGCGAAGAGGACACAGAGGCCTTTGACATCAGCGCCCTTCAGAACCCCGATGCAGCGGCCCTGCCCGCCCCTGGCCCCCTTGGGCGCCGTGATGTGCTACCACGGGCCCGGGCACAGCGCCAGCCTCGGCCTCCCGGCCCTGCCGACGTGGCGCAGCTCCTGGCACTGCGGCTCCGAGAGGCAGACGAGGACCCCAGCGTGCCACCCTACGATTCGGTGCAGGTGTACGGCTACGAGGGCCGGGGCTCATCCTGTGGCTCCCTCAGCTCTCTGGGCTCCGAGGCCGGTGGCGCCCCAGGCCCCGCAGAGCCGCTGGACGACTGGGGGCCGCTCTTCCGCACCCTAGCCGAGCTGTACGGGGCCAAGGAGCCCCCAGCCCCCTGAGAGCCGGGCTGCCCTGCCATCCAAGGTGGGGTAGCCCTCACTGGCCCTCTGAGTGAGCCCCAGGGTCCAAGCAGGCGGCAGCAGCCCAGGGGCCCCAAGCCTCTTCCCGTCCCTGTGTTCCTCCTCCCAGCTCCCCTAGAGCAACCTTCTTCTCACCACCTTCCTCCTGAGTCTTCTGTGTCCTCTCCAGGGATCCCTGTCTCTGCAACACTGTCTGGGCCTCCGTTGTGTGGCTCTGACTCTGAATCTCTCCGTTCTGTCACTGTGATTCCACCTTATCCGTGGCTCTGCTTTTGTCTCTCTGGTTCTGAGTCTCATACATGCTCTCTCTGTCTCCCTTGCCCCCACACACATGCTCTGTGTCTGTTTCCCGCCCACATCTGCCCCCTATTTCTCTCTGGGTCCCTGCGGATTTTGTTTTTTTTCTGTTCATCCCAAAAGCAACAGACACTTCCAGCCACTGCTGCCCACCTTCCTGCAGGGGATACTCTGCCCCAGGTCAGTGCCCCTGGACTGTGCGAGGCACGGGTGGCCTGAAGCCTGCCCCCACTCACTGTCTCTAACTGGGCTCTCCTGTCTTTACAGACCTTCCTGCATGGTTCCATCCATCACTCATGGCCTCATCCTGGCTCTACTGGCCTCCAGCAGAGAGGGGGTGCCAGCCCACCTCCCAGGGAAGAGCTCCAGCCACCACCACCCCCCCATTTGGCTGCCTCCCTGGAGCTCTGCCCAGCTGTTGGCATCTCAACTCTGGGCATTGTCTTGTGTGCTTCCCAGGCCCCAGGGGAAGGGTAGGGGAAGGAAAGGGGGAGGCAGCTGGGGAAGAGGAAAGAGGGAGGAAGGGGAGGGGCCTCCATCTCTAATTTCATAATAAACAAACACTTTATTTTGTAAAGCTAGAGCCCTGTTCTGCTTTTTGCCCTGAGGTTTCTGTATGGAGCTTTACTGTGCCAAACAGTGAGAGGAAAGGCCTAAGCGTATTCCCTCTGGTTCGTTTTTCCTCCCCTGGGGGACGTTCCACTCCGAGTCCCTCTAAATAGAGGAGGGTTTGGGTTGGTTCCATTCAGGGAGAAAGTGCCCCACTCCCCATCAGCTCTCTGAGTTCCCTGTTGTTCTCAAACTGTCCAAAGAAATTAAGATGCAGGGACTGGCCAGAGGGCAGGGTGGGAGGGAGTAGAAGGTGAGGGCTACAGAGGAGAGTGGAGGAGAAGAAAGAAAGAGGGACTCCGGACTGGGGAAATGCAGGGGCGGGACAAACCAGTCTCCCGGGGCCTGTGGTGCCCATTGCGGAAAGGGTGGGCCACTGAATCTGGGCCTGCCGCCCCCGCCTTTATTTCTCCCCTTGTCTTATTCTTCATGGGGCACCAAGGAGAATGGAGAGGACCAGGGAGGCAGAATCAAAGCTAACAGGTGGGAGCTGAGCAGGAGCAGCCAGCATCTCTCAGTGCCCACTCCCTAAACAGAAGGGATCCACTCAGGAGTCAGCACAAGCACCCAGGCCTCCTAACTGCAGGCAGGCCTCCCCGTAGACTCAAATAGGTGAGTCAGGACAGGTCCTTGTCCCCACCCCCAAAGTGGGGAGTGCTGGCAATCAGGAAAAGCTGCTTCCGCAGGAAGATGCCTTCCCTCATACCTTCCACACCTGCTTGATGAGGACAGCCAGGTGGTGGGACAACAAGGACCCTTGCTCCAGTGCTGGGATTAGTTCCTCTGCTGAAGACTGGAACTGGACCCCTGATTGCTCCATGGCCTGTGCAAGAGCAGGCTGTCTACTCCCTGAAGGCCTCGGGAGGCAGCGCACCACGCAGGTGTCAGAGGAACAAGGTCTTCCAGTTCAGGGCAGGCCAGGCCAGACCTTTACCCCTTTGGTCTCACCCCGATACCTGCATCAACCCTTCAGGAATAAATGGAGCATAGGAGAGACTGACCACGGGCCACTTTAGGTAGTGAGGGGTGCGCTGACATGGATGCACACCTTCACCTTTTCTTCCGGCCCTTCCTAGCATCCTCCTCTGGTCCTCCCCAGCTCCCTAAATTTAGAGAGGAAAAAAAACAGGGCAGAGGGAAACAGGTCTGTCAGCAAGACCCTTATCTCTGGTCTCAAATACCTCATCATCTGAAAGGACAGAAGCTGTCAAAGGAGTTAATAAGGGCAGGAACATGACAGAAAAAGAAAAGGCCAGACGAAATGGGAGAAGGAGATGCAAGGAGGAGGGTCGCCGCCCTGACCCAGTGGCTCAGTGGTTGGTCATCCCGGAAGCAAAAGTTCCTTGGTTCAATTACTGGTCAGGGCACACGCCTAGTTTGTGGGTTCGGTCCCAGTTGGGGTACATACAAGAGACAACCAATTGATGTTTCTCTCCCTCTCTTTATGCCTCCCTTCCTGTCCCTTAAGAAACAAAGGAGGAGGGGGAGGAGGGTTCCCCCCGTTCTGCACACCCTCTTTGTCTGAGTTCCATCCTCCCCTCCCAGTTTATGGGACGTGGAGCGGCGCAGAACACCCCTGGGGAGTGAGCTACGTGGAGTTCACAGAAAGCCTCAGCTGGGCTCAGGGGACAACCGCAGGCTCCACTATGCCCTCCCTGCATTTCCCACAGAAGTAGTGAGCTGGTGGGAGGAGCCTTGACCCCAGCCCCTCTTTACTCTGAAGCATTTTCCCAAAAGAAGTGACAAGGCCTGGCATTCTCCCAAATAAGGGGCTGCTGCTTTCCTTATTCAGGTGTTGCGCCTTCTCCAGTCTGTCTCCTGTCTGCACACAGGAACCACACATACATCACCTGCCACACTCACACACCTATCCTGGATCACTCACACCGCGACCCACACACATCTCTGCACATGGAGATGTACTTTCGTGCCTGAGTCCATCAGACACTTGAACCCTGGACAAAAGCTGCCCTTCCTTCAATGCCTCTCCAGGACTAGGCTGGCCAGGATCCGTGACCTCCCGCTATCCTTCCCAGAGTCCCGCCTCTCCTTTCCTGAGCCTGAGAAATGGGAGAGGGGTGCAGCAGGGCTGCTGTAGAGGCCGCTGGCTGGGTTCTGGACCCTGGCTCGAAGGCTAATCCTGCTGTACTGGGCACCTTTCTGTGGCCCGTCCCCACTGCAATTTCTTCTCCTCTGCTCCCACTGCTCTCCTTCCTCCCCATTCATCCCCACCAGGCCAGAGCTTGGAGGTTTCCTCTGTCTGGCCAACTCCTACCTGGAGTAACCCTGAGCCTGAGGTTCCGGGTTGGAACTCAGGGATGGGCTGGAAGCTAGGAAGAGTAGGATGAGAGAAAGAAGGTGCAGCAACCTTCCTTCAGGCCCCATCTCTTGGTTAATCGTGCTTTCTCCCTGACTTGTCCTGGGGAGGAGAGGGGTTGAGAGATGTCAGCCTGCATCTCCAAATCTGGGCTCACCAGGGAGACAAAGAGGGGGCCAGGAAGGGCAGAAGGCGTGCTAACCTGACAATTCCCATGGGCACAGCCACCTCCCTGTTTTCTGCGTTCCCCAGAAGGAGCTATAGGAGGGAGAGGCTGGAAAGCAGGCAGAAAGAAGAGGGAAGTAGGAGGGGAGTAAAGGAGAAGTCTGGCAGCAGCAATGACATACCCCAAAGAGCCGTGCGCAGGTGAGCTGTGGCGGCGGCTCCAGGCCCTGGCAGGCAGGGCACATGAGGCTCAGTGGGAGCAGTCTCCCTGAGCTCACCCCTCCAAGCCCTCAGGACCCTCTGGGTTCAGTCATCCCTGGCCACCAGGCATGGGCTGGGCCCAGCTACTCTCCCCACCTCCCTCCCCAGATGCCTGCAGGGCTCTATTCTGGTGACAGAGAGGAAAGTCAGGGAGAGGACTTGTGAGGGGAAGCCGTGCTAAAGGAGCATTGCTCTGGAGCAGAAGGTCTGGGTCCAAGCCTCACCTCTGCCACTTACTGTGTGACCTCGGGCAAGGCTTCCTCTTCTGTAAAGTGAGGATAATTTTTACCGCAAAGAGTTACCACGAGAACTGCACTCAGCAAAGGAGTAATCATTATAGTCATTAGAACGAAAGGTGGGGCAGAGGAGAGCGGAGGAGAAGCCCATCCCCACCCACCAGGGGGCCGCAACGCACTGCCCTGCCTCTCCCAGCCGGGGCCCTTTGGAGCGCTCCCCACCTCATGTTCCTCCTTGGCTACCCCACCTCACCAAGCTGAGAAAATGACAGACTCTGAAGCTGAGATGAGGACTAAAGTGGGAGGAGGAAGGAAGACTGGGGATAGGGTGGAAAAGGCGGAAAAGAGGGTGGCAATTAGAAAGGGTCTAGCACCTAGCACAGCATCTGGCACCCAGCAGGCACGCAGTCAGGCTTTGCTGGAAGGACTTGGCACTGAGAAGGGGGCTGGGCCAATCTATTGGGTGTCAATAGGAGCAGGCTGGGCAGAACCATCCATAGTTCTGGGAGGCAGAAAGAGACGGACTTGGAACAAATGCAACCAGCCACCCACTAGGGCTGGAGCCAGACGCTGTGATGCTGCTCACACCGTATCCTCCACCCACTCCCTGCACTGGGTCCCCAAGGTCCTGCCACTTCTTACAGAGTCTCAGTCTCTGTGGGGAGCCCGGAGTCTCCTGATACCAGTCCTACAGAGAGTTCTCCACCTTCACCAGCTCTGTGGGGGGTGGCAGGTTCAGGATGGGCCTGGCTGGCCTCTTTCTCCTCTTGTTCCTCCAGCTCCGGAAGCTTCTGCAGCTCTGAGTACAGCACCCAGGCATCGTTGCGTGACACATACTCCCACCCACTCTCTCGCACATGAAAGAGGTCTACAGAACCCCCAGAGTAGGCGTCACGGTGGGTGGCATGGGCGACGGCGCAGCGAGCCAGGGCGTAGGCCTCCTGAGTGGTCATGTCGTAGCGGTAGCCGCGGTCGAGCACGCCATAGGCATAAGGAGACCCAGAGCCCACGGAGAAGATGTCCCCCTGCAGGCGGGTGCCATCGCTGTAGACATAGAAGAGGGCGGGACCCGAGCGATCCCAGCCACACAGGGCAGTAGCCACACACAGATCCAGCCCCCGATAGCGGGACATCATGGCTGACAAAAGTTTGGCGGCACTGGCCACACTGGGCAGCTGGCCCTCCCTCAGTGCCCGCAGTCGCAGCTCCCGCTGTAACACCCGGTACCATGTGACACAGTCAGCGGAGGTGCCAGAGGTGGTGCCCAGGAGGTGCTGGTGAACAGGGATGACCTTGCGTGAGGCTGGACATGCCACATAGTTGCTGCAGGAGGACCGGGTGTCAGCCGCAGCAATGACTCCGTGACGGAAGCGGAAGGCCAGGGTGGTGGTGCCGTGAGCCAGCCTGGGGCCCTGGGTCTGCAGGAAGGTTGGAGCATCACAGCCCCGGGGCACAGCCCAGGCCCCGGCCTGAGACAGGTGAGGTGATAGCTCCTGGGTGTCGGGGGCCTGCCACTCGCATACATCCTGCAGAGCCATCCCTGGGGCTGAGTGAAGCTTGGAAGTAGCAAGACAAGGATCTGTCAGCTGGCTCAAGTAAGGGAAGAGGGACGCTAAGGAAAAGCTTGGCTGCAGCCAGAATTGGCAAAGAAGGCATGTGATTTGTGGCTTCACTTCTCCCTGATTCCAAATTAGGCTTGGGGTCTGGCTGTTGGAGCAGCCCCCTCCTCCTCAGAGGAACACTGAGGGGAGACAAGGCGAGTCTCCGGCGCTGGGAAGACGCTGCTCCTGACACATCTGAGCTTCACCCAGGGAGTCCCCTGTCTGTCATCCTCCAAGGAAAGGAAGTGCAAACGAAAGGGACAGAGCTAGGTTCCTCTTGTTTTTCCTGTCCCTGCCCTGAAAGATCTCCCAGCCTAGGAGGAGGAATAAACACATGCCAGTGCTCTAAAGTAGTCAGAATAGGGTGCTGTGGCCCCACTGAGACAGGAGTTCTAAATATGGGGTTCCCTCCTCAGAGGTATGGGGCCAGCGAACTATGATTGCTCCCTCACCTCACACTTTCACCTCACGGTCAAGGTGGGAGAAGGGAAATAGATGGAGACAAGGACAAAAGAGAAAAGAACAAGAGAGCCCTGGGGGTGAGGTTTGGGGGTGGAGAAACACAAATACCTTTTGGAAAAGCAGGGTACTGAGGCCCCAGGGGTCAGGGAAATTTTCACTTGGAGCGCTCTTTCCCCTCTGCTTTGAGGGTAAATGTGAATCTCCACCTGCACACAGAGATGCCATTCCTGCCAGTTCTCCAGCAGTACAGCTTCTCCACTTGTGTTATATAGTGCTGAGTGTATAGCCGGAAAAAGTCTGATGACCCTCTCTCTCCTGGTTCCCCTTCTGCCCAATAGTTCACAATGACAAGAGGTTGGTTCATAGTTCCCAGGCAGGAGAAACAACTGACTTGGACCCCATCATGCGGAGTCTAAGTCTTAGACCAGTCAGGTGTGGTCAAAGGAGTGAGGATGTTGAATCCTGACAGCTGGCTCTTCAGAAAGCCTAAGCAGGCAAGAGCAGAGCGACAAGCTGCAACTATTTCTAGCACCACATGGAGTATATTTTACTAAACATTGCAGCTCAAAGGGGTGCTGCAGGAATGGGTTTATTCAAAGAAACAGACCCACACACAAAGGAAAGAGCCTGGACCTTCCAGACATCACGATGGTGGGGCTGTGGTATCATAGTTACCTAGGGTAGGTTCAAAGGGCAATTGTAAACATGTCATGGGAAGACTGGAGAAACCAGGAGGTCATGCTAAGGTCCAACCAGTTCTTCTCCATTCCTTTGTGTAGGACCACATGGAAATCTTACTAAAGAGTTAAGAATGTCTCCTCTTTCTAAAAACTAAGTAAGTCTTAGACTCTTAAAAAAATTTTATATATTTATTTTCAGAGAGAGGAGAAGGGAAGGAAAAAGAGACAGAAAGAGACAGAGAGAAACATCAGTGTGTGGCTGCCTTTCATGCACACACCCTCACCAAGGACCTGTCCCACAACCCAGGCACATGCCCTGACTCAGAATTGAACCAGCGATCCTTTGGTTCACAGGCTGGCACTCAATCCACTGAGCCACACCAGCCAGGGTAGTCTTAGACCCTTTATATACAGATGGATGGCCACCTCCCTAGGTCAGGACGTTGTCATGGCAGATCTGGACAGTGGAAAGGCCTCATAATTGGCCACCCTCCAATTTCCCTATCTAATCTTATCCTCCATACTGACATTTTTTCGTAAGGTATCACTCAAATCCTGTGTTTCCTCTACTAAGAAACCTTGAAGGACTACAAGATCAAATCCAAACCACCTCTCCACCCCAGGCCAGCATTTAAGCCCTACTATGGTCCAGTCCTAATCCATCCACCACAACCTCTTTTCACACTATCACCCACCTCTCCTTCATTTATTTGAACCCTATCCTTCAAAATCTGGCTTAAGTACCACCTAGTCTGAAAATTCTTCCCAGATGTGGGTAGAGAGAGAAGAACCTGTAGGTTTCAGGAGTAATGGGACCCCACTGGCACCTAGGGAAATGAATCCAGACCTCCTTGGCAAAGGCTTCCTGGATCCCCAACCTCACCCTACTCTATACTGACCTCCTCTCCCACCTGTGAATCTACAGCATTTCTCATTTTCCTCCCCCCACAACCTTATTGAGACATAACTGACATATAACATAGTGTAAGCTTAAGGTGTACAATGTGATGGTTGGATACATATGTATTGCAAAATGTTGACCACAGTACGGTTCGTTAACACATCCTTCACTGCACATGATGATCATTTTTGTTATTGTTGTTACAGTGAGAACATTTTAAAATCTATTCTCTTAGCAACTTTCAAGTATAAAACATAGTATCATTAATGCTGTACATTAGATATCCCGGAACTTATTCCTCATAACTGAAAGTTTGGACCTTTTGACCGGTATCTCCCCAGTTCCCTAACCCCTGCCCCTGGCAACTACCACTTCATTCTGTTTCTCTGAGTTCAGTTTGGTTAGCATTCACATAGGTAAGATCATACAGTATTTGTCTTGCTCCGTCTGACTTATTTCACTTAGTATAATGCTCTGAAGGTTCATTCATGTTGTCATAAATGACAAGGTTTTCTTCTTTTATATGGCTGAATAATATTCTACATATATAGTTGCTTCCAGGTCTTAGCTACTGTGAATAAAGCTACAATGAACACTGGGTTGCAGATATCTGTCTGAGATAGTGATTTCATTTCCTTCAGATAAATACCCAAATGTAGGATTTCTGGATCATATGTTCTATTTTTATTACTTTCTGGCAGCTCCACACTGTTTTCCATAGGGGCTGTTCCGATTTACATTCCCACCAACCGCAGCGCTGATCATCTGTACCTCTCCTTTTGAGGTCTCCATTTAACTAGGTAAAATGTAAAAGTGCCTTAAGAGAAGTGCAAATGTTATTAGTGTCAGAGTAAAAGAACCATTGGGAGAAGTCAGTAGGAGGACTAGTTGCATTGCACAGGTGACTGCAAAATAATACCTGCTAAATGCCAACCAAGTGTGAGACACAGATAAGGATCTTCCGCTTCATTACATTCTGATGCTGGGCTTGGAAATGGTTGCCAAATTTCTTCATTAAAAATACAACACATGCAGAATTTTCTGAGGAAGGGAAGGGGCTGAGTTTGAGTAGTAGAGGAAAGTGGAATTTAAATATTGATCGATGTTGCTTGCTGTCGGAATCCGACAAGGAAGGCTGGACACTGACTTCATAAAACCATAAAGCAAGAGGCAACATTTCGTACCTTTGCCACCTCTTTTCTTGTTATCCGTCCCAAAATGCTTGAAAACTGAAGGTGGGTGGAGAGAGGGAGAGACGATGAAATATAGCACATTCTGAATCAAGAGCTTGTCTTAGCAAGCTTAAGTTAGAGAACCTCTTGGTACATCTTTACCAAGCCCCAATTCTCCTCCAGCCTCTGACATGGTAAATGACTCAGTTATTCAGGAGGTGAACTCAGAATCTAGATTATGGATTATCTGGGCTCTTTGCTTTTCTTTCTTTGTTCCTTTATCTGCCTTTTGGGCACTTCATTACTTAACTAGAATGCCCACCAGAGGGTGAGAGTAAAGAGAATATTGAATCTTAAAAATTGGTACTGATAGAGAACGTGGGTAGGATGGTGATTAAGGCTATCAAACATGAGGTATAGCACTTTTATTTTGTTGCGCTTTTACCACAAGCAAATGTGGTTTAACTAACATCTTAGGAAAATGACCTTAGAGCAGATCGTTATTTTATCCAGTAAAACAAAATGGCAATTTCAATAGGTTAATAGGGTGCTGAAGCAGTAGAGATGTAAACTATTGCTTGGACACCTGGCTGGGCGGGGATAATTTACTGCTAAGGTTTTAGAGCAGATTTTCAACCAGTCACGCCCTTCTCAAAGATGGCCGGCCTCACTTCCCTCACTCAACACGAACGTTTCCCATCGTTTCTCAGGAATTTGAGCTTAATATAATCCAATACTGTTTGCCTGACAAAACCTAAAATGGCAGACATATATGCCTGTAGAACTTTAGAAAAGGGAGGCCATTTTTTCCCCTTGTTTGGTGAAAATGGTCCCTTGCGTCTGGCATTTTGTTTTTGGGGGCGTGGTTGCCAGGAGTTAAAATGGCTCCTTTCTAGGATAGATTTAATGAGTAGAGAAGCTGTGTGGGCAGGGCGTTGCCAGGCCGTTATTTACTAGGCGTTCCGGGAGGCAGCTCGTTTTGCCCTTACTAGACATGGCGCTGGCCAGTGTGTTGGAGAGCTCGCTACCGGTGAACCGGCACGGGTTTTTCGGACTCGGGGGTCGTGCGGATCTGTTGGACCTGGGTCCAGGTAGTCCCGGTGATGGGCTCAACCTGGCCGCGCCCAGCTGGGATGCCCCAGAGGAGCCAAGAATCGAAATACTTCATGGAACCACCACCCTTGCCTTCAAGGTGCGGACCCAGCTGTGGAACCGGACTAAGTCCCGCGCGCTCGCGCCCTTCCCAGATCGGATCCCGCAGTGGCGGCGGCCGCGAAACCCAGGCTGAGCCTCGGGCCCCAAGTCCGGACTCCGGCAGTTTCGCTGTCTCATTGCCTCGGGAGGCGCTGGTTCTTGCTCTGGCCGGAAAGAGGGGCGGTGGGGGTGGGGGTAAGAGGGAGGAAGAACCTGAGGCTGCTTGGATTGATTCCTAGGCAACTTCAGGTTGCTTCTGCCGAGAAAAGAGGAGGCTGCAGCCGCACTGAACTTAAAGGGAAGGCAGTTGTAACCGTTCACCAGGGGTTTTGGAAACTGGCCCTCTAGGCCAGGGTAACCGAAACGCTACGACTAGAGAGGGGATCTTGGAAGGGAGTTCTGTACTAGGCCAGACTATCAGGGTTCCTGGCCCAGCTTTGCAATAACTTGCCCTGCGATCTTGGGCCAGTCTTTCTATCTCATTAAACCTGTTCCTCATTCATGGCATATGTTTATACCCCTATCACGGGATTGATGTAAAGTTCATCTGACATTAATACGTGGAAAGGTGTATTACAGCGATTTTCAGCCTTTTTCATCTCATGGCAGAAAAGTAATAACAAACATTTTGTGGCACACCAAAAATATATTTTTTGCAGATCTGACCAAAAAAAGTGATATAATT
The DNA here is from genome assembly GCA_004027735.1 of Carollia perspicillata. Lineage (NCBI taxonomy): Eukaryota > Metazoa > Chordata > Mammalia > Chiroptera > Phyllostomidae > Carollia > Carollia perspicillata. Next base: position 60,415 of record PVKM010002997.1, read on the forward strand.
TTTATTCGTGCACACTGGGCGGCTTTTGTGTTGGCTGTTGTCATTTTCTTATTTGACAATCTAAGGGAAAAGAGGTCAGTGCCCCTGACTAAAAAGCCAGGAACTGCACGTTTTAAAAATTCTTGCAGCACACCAGTATGTTTCTTGTGGCACACCGGTTGACAGTCACTGGTATATTGCAAAGT